>BHFV01000093.1:0-55762 GCA_003568905.1 Trebouxiophyceae sp. KSI-1 | reverse complement strand
CCCCCCCCCCCCCCCCCAGTCGGGCATCCAGGCAGCGAGCGGGACAGCGCGGCACACAGCCCTGCGTGCACTCCCACTCGCGGGCCCAGCACGCCCCCCGCAGCAGAGTGCCGAGCTGCTTGCTGCCTGCTGCACGGCGCGGTCTGGCAGCGGTGCAGCGCAGGGCGCCCTCTCCGTGCCGGGCCGAATGTGCGCGGGCCGCAGGAGCACGCTGGTGTGCGACGACGAGAAGACGGCCAAGCAGCTGGCCTTCGGCCGCGGGTCCGAGCGCCACAAGGTGGTCACCAAGGCGGGCCTGCTGATCTCCAAGTCGGGCGCGATGACGGGCGGCGGCACGGACGGCGGCCTCGCCTCCAAGGCCGCGCGCTTTGACGAGGCGCACAACGAGAAGCTGCGCCAGGCGCGCCGCCCCTCCGCCTCCAGACCGCCGGGGATGAGGGGACATCCGTGCCAGCGAGGCGGGCGCCAGCGGCGCTGCTCCTCGCATGCGGCGGCGAGGCATAAGGCCTACAGCTGGACGATGAAAGCGGCTGCGTCTGCGGGCCGCAGGACCTGGCCAGGGTCGAGACCGAGCTGGCGTCGCTGCCGAGCGAGGAGGCCGGGCGCAAGGCGCTCCAGGCGCTGGAGACCGAGATCCGCGGCCTGGAGACGCAGGTCGCCCTGCTGCAGCAGGAGGTCGAGGCGGACCGGGTGCGCTGCCGTGCCCCCCGCTCTCGGCCGACTTGCATGGCTGCGTCCGGCGGGCCGCTGAGGGCCAGGCGGCGGCCGCAGGGCCGGGCTTCGACGAGCGAGGGCGAGATGGCACTGCTGGCCCCAAAGCGCGGCGTGCTGGAGGCGGAGGCGGCGGCGCTGCAGGTGCGCGTCGACGCGGGGCGCGCCAAGATCGCGGACGTGCAGGCCCGCATCCACGCGGTCGAGGACGAGGCGCTCGCGGACCTCAGCCGCGAGGTGCGCCCCGAGCCCGGCGCCGCGGCCGAGCCCGCGCCGCGGCCGAGCCGTCGTGAACGGGCAGCTGCGCTCGCAGGCGGGGCTGCCGAGCATCCGCGAGTACCTCGAGGAGAACCGCGAGGCCGTGGAGCGGGCCGAGGCGGAGCGCATCTCGCGCGCCAAGCGCCGCGCGCGCGTCCAGCAGCAGCTCGACTACGAGCGCGGCGCGACGCGCTCGGACGCGGTCGCGCGGCTCAAGAGTGAGCTCGAGCGTTCGCGCGCGCGGCTGGCCGAGCTCGACGCCGAGCGCGCGGCGGCGGCGGCTGCGGCGGCGGCGGTGGAGGCCGACGTCGCGCGACTGGTGCGCCTGCCTCGCGGCGCCCTCGCCGCTGCGCGCGCCACGGCGGCGCTGAATGACGGCCGCTCGGCGCAGGAGGACGAGGTCAGGCAAGCGCGCAGGGCAGCCGAGACGGCGGAGGCCGAGCTGCGAGCGGCGAAGAAGGCGGAGACCGCCAAGACGGAGGAGGGCTCCCGCCTGCACCAGGCGCTGCAGCGCCTGGAGGCGGCCGCCGAGGACCGCGTCGCCAAGCAGGCCGACATCCTGCAGACGGCCGCGCTCGAGCAGGTGCGGCTATCCGTTGAAGGGCAGGCCCGCTTGGCGGCGAAGTGAGACACCTCCTTGAGGCTCTTTGCGGACTGACTTCCCAAGCTGCTGCTGCCGCCTCGCAGATTGCGCTGCCTCGGCTGGACGACGAGGGCAGCGACGGCGCGGAGCCGATGGAAGTCGACGGGGAGGCGGGCCCAGACGCGACCAGGCAAGCCCCGCCGCGGCCCGCGTTTGCCGCTTCCCACGCGCGTGGCGCCCGGGTCGCAGAGCCCCGCGGCGGCGCGCCTGCAGGGCCGCGGTGGCCGCGCTCGACTTTGGCCGGCTGAGCCGGCAGCACAAGGCGGCGGCGGCCGGGGCCGACTGGCAGCGGCTGGACGAGGAGTTCCGAAAAGACATCGAGGAGCGGGGCGCGGCGCTGTCGCGGGGCGCGCCCAACCTCAAGGCCCTGGAGCAGTACGAGGAGGCCAAGGCCCGGCCCCCGGCCTGCTGTCGCCTCCTGCCTCCGCCGGGCCTCACGCGGGCAGTTCGTCCGGAGCTCGGGGCTGCCGCCGACGACACTGGCTCCTGCAGCAGCCCGCCGCGCTGCTCCCTGTGGCTCATGGCTCCGAGCTTCGGCAGCGCGCGATGCGTCCCTCCTGCCGGCCGCAGGAGCGCGACGACCGCGAGAAGGCCGAGCTGGAGGAGGCGCGCGCGGCCAAGGCGAAGGCCGACAGCGCGTTCGCAGAGGTGAGCGAGCAGCGCGCAGCCAAGTTCACCGCCGCGCTCGAACACGTCAAGCGGAGCATCGACGGCATCTACAAGGACCTGACCAAGTCGACGGCGAGGCTCCCTCTCTGCCGCGCGTGCGCCGTAGGAACGGAGCTGGCTGCGGGAGTCCGTGCCGAAGGGTGGGAAGGCCGTTGGGAGCTGTGCAGTGTGAGCAGCCGGGCGTGCAGCGGCCGTGCGGGCAGACGCGGCGGGGCTGTGCTGCGGCGGCGGCGGCTGCGGCCTGATGCGCGATGGATGCGTGACGAGCGCAGGCGCACCCGCTCGGCGGCACGGCCTACCTGGACCTGGAGTCGAGCGAGGAGGCGCCCTTCAATACGGGCATCACGTTCTCGGCCGTGCCGCCGTCAAAGCGCTGGCGCAGCATGGAGGAGCTGTCCGGCGGCGAGAAGGCGCGCTCCCCGGGCCGCGCGCCGCGGGGCCCGCCCGATGCAAGCCGTCCTGAGCGCGGTCGCGCTGCAGACGGTGGCGGCGCTGGCCCTGCTGTTCGCCATCCAGTCCTTCAATCCGGCGCCCTTCTTCGTGCTGGACGAGGTCGACGCGGCGCTCGACGCCGCCAACGTCGCGCGCGTGGCGGCGTACATCAGGGCGCGCACGCGCCCGGGCGACTTCCAGGCCGTCGTCATCTCGCTCAAGGACCAGTTCTTCGCCCTTGCAGACGCGCTCGTCGGCGTGACCAAGGACCCTTGCCGCGGCGGCTGCTCCACCGTGCTCACTCTCGACCTCAACCGCTACGGCGAGCCGGAGCAGCAGTGAACGCGCGCCAGCCGGCGGCCAGCTGCGGCGGGGGTTTATGCGGGGCTGCGTTGATGCCCCCGGGGCGGTCTTTCTGCGGCGCCGGTTGTCGGACTGAGCTGCAGGACGACAAAGCTCGTTTGTAAATCCCCGCAAGGCCTTTCGGCGAGCGAGAGCCCGGGCGATGCGGAACGACACTCTGCTGCGCGGCCCACCGACGCCGAGAGCTGCGCTCCATTCTCAATGATGGTGGCGTCTTTCCTTTTCCTGCTGGCGCTTCTTATACCGGACGTGATCGCTGCAGCCCGGGAACAAGGTGCGACGCACGTGGAAAGTTCCGAAACATAAGTCGCAACGCCTGTGGGGCGGACTCGACCATATGAAAAGACAAGCGGGCGCGCATGTGTATGGATGACATGCGACAGCCGCCGGCCTCTCCCCGGCGCAAGCGCAGCCTGCATCTTCCCCCCGCATGCACATCGCCGCAAGCACAATGCCGCTAAAACGCCGAGTTCTGTGTTGCTGAGCTGTGATCTGACGTGCTTTGCAGGCGTGAGTCGAGGTCGAGAGCTGCATGCACAGCCTCTTACTGCGCGCATCGCGCCGTTACACCTGACGTCCGAGCGCCAGCCTCCGCCGTCCGCCCACGGGCTGCCTTTAGAGGGGGAATGCCTCACGTACGAGCAGCGCTACAAGCACTCTTATCGTGCCGGTCTGGCGCACAGGTACCCTTGTGCTAGGCCATTCATGCTGCAGATCCCCTGGCTTTCATGCTTGCTCACCCACTCTTTTCGTGCTTGCAGTTCCACGGCCAACGCGCAGCACCCAAACAGCCAGTACGTGGTTCTCCTGCAGATGCACAGTGTCAAGCCCGACCGCATCGCACAGGACCTGGTCATGAGCGTCCGGGCAATGGCAGCCGAGGTCGCTCCGTTCCCTTCTCTCCTTGCGGCCATACATTGCGAGGAAGACCCAGGAAAACGCTGCAATTGACATGTGAAGAGCGTCTGCAGGTCACGGCGGCGGGCTACCATTTTTACATCCTTTTCAATTTAGGCCATTTACAGCTGACACGAGAAGCGTTGCTGGCGACTCTGCCACCGGACATGCGACCGTTTGCTGTTGTACATTCCTACGACGATGATTTCGCGGCGTATCCGGCTTTGGGAGCGCGTGACGCGCCAAACGCAGACATCTACACCATCTGGGTGTGCCCGCTTGGAGGCTGCTGCACACCTGCTCCTTGAGCACACTGCAGCATGGGCCACGCCTAATGCAGTCAAAGCCGCCCTGCAGGGGCCTGGACCGAGGGCTGCATACACACGTCCACTCCGCTTCATGCGACGCTACCAGGCGTACAACTATGCCTGGGTAGTTGAGTATGATGTCAGGTGTGCTAGTTCCGCAGATACTTTCCGCCAGGAACAGCCTCATTTGCATTCCGGCGCTTGAGTGCGATATGTGATTGGGTGTAGGTGGACAGGCAGCTCCTGGGCTGACTTTTTGAACTCAGCGCTCGACTTGGGGCGCCAGGCAACACCAGTGGAGCTGGAGGCGCAGCAGTGGCGCATCGCCAACGGGAGCAGGATGGCCTCCCGTGCGCTGCCTGCAAGCGCGGAGGGGCTGCCTGACTTGCTGGTGGTCGGTGCAATAGAGCCCAACAACCGCTGGAAGTGGAAGCAGCATAATATGGGCAACGCTTCCCAGCTCTACTCCGTCTCGGCCACAGTCTACATGGCCAGCCGCAGGCACGCCTCCCATGCACCTTTGGCTGATGCTGGTCCCTGAGGCTGCTCGTTGCGCAGCTTGCATTGGGCTGCGCCTCGCCACTATCCTTCACCTCCAGCACTGACAGCAAGAGTGCTGCACAGGCTGTGGGAGGTGCTGCACGAATACTCGCTCGAGGGCATCGGGGCGCACGTAGAGGTGGCGCTGCCGACTGCGGCGATTCAGCGCCGACTCAAGGTCGCTGGAGTCGATTTGCCCGTGAACACAACCTTTCCCGAGCCGTTTCACTGCTGCAACAAGCAGGCCGATCAGATGTACGGAGCCTGGTTCAATGCCAGCAAAGGATGCATCTCAAGCCTGTTGCTACATCCCGTCAAGAGCACTGAGCCATTTTGGCCCACCCTTGCGCTAGGCGCAACTGCGCAGTGCTTGAGACAGCCCCTCGGCATGCGCTTCATCACCGAGGTCTCCATTCAAGGGCCAGCATACGCTCCTCTTGAGCCCACAGGCTCAGCATGGGGACATTGTAGCGTTGAGTCATTGGTCTCCTCTCTCTCCTTTTTCCCTTCCTCAACAATGTCGCCGGCAATAGTTCTCTGTGAACGTTGGATTGCCGAGCTTGCCTGAAGACTGCCACCACCTCCTCGTGCTGTGCTTGGCAGCTGCCTTGCATTCTTCACTGCACTCTTCCGAATAACGGCCTCATTGTCGCTGATTAATGCTATTTTGCGCCACACCTGGCCCTGCTGCCTTTGACGCAGTTGAGACGAGCTGCTGGCCAGCAGTGCCGACGGGCAGCCGGCTGCTAGTCAACAACTGTGCACCTCTTGCAACTCGTTGGCTGCAACTCTGCTCTCCAGCACCTGGCCTGAGGCGCTTTAAAAAAAAGGCCAGAGCTTCAGCGGACGCAAGGCCTACATAAACGAGCGGGGGCATGTTCCGGACTACAGTGCAGCACTGTTTCTTCATCGCATCAGCCTGAGGATCGGGTGCTGCGGGAAACGCAGTTGCCACATTCCGATGGGCTCAGGCTTCCGCGCCGGCCTTCCCGGCCGGCAGTCGGCGTTCACTCGCGAGCTAGTAATTAGGGCCGTTCCGGACCGAGTTTGATCGGTTTAGGAGCGACCAGTCGCTTTCCTTCCCTGCCAGTCCCTGGACAGCATTACGGCTCTAAAGCTACCAGCTTGCGCGGCCAGTACGGCTCTAAAGCTACCAAGCTTGCACGGCCTGTCGGACCTGGCGCGGCTTTCCTGATTTCTCGCTCGGCATGCTAATCTCACGCCTAGCGGTCTGCCCCAGGCAGACGATGGAGAACTTTTTGCTCACGGTCGCCATTTCTTAGCTCTGGTTGCAGGGGTCCGCACGTCACGGCATGGTGACAAATTGTCACCCATTGTCACCCTCAGGCATACTCTGCTGCAACAGTGGGAGTTCAGCAAAGCGGGCGGCGCGAGGCTTGCTAAAACATACTGCTCATAGATCTCTCAGCAATCCTGGGATCCACCAGCAATATAGCGATATGAGGTGGCGGAACCAGTTGCAAGGAGTACGTGCTGCTGCTTGCCGATACCAAAAGGGCGAACGCCAAGAATCGGGAAAAACAGGCACCGAAATTCGAGCCAATATGCTCATTTGTGAGCAAACTGTGGAATTGCGCAAGCAGCAGCTCAGATTGCTGTAAATTAAAGCAGACACGCGCTGCGCCTACAAAACTCTGCTGTCACTCTCCCAAGGCTCCCAGTACGCCTGGGAGTTTTTGATGGGGTGGACCAGCAGACTGGGCGCGCAGCTGGCGGTGTTGTTGTGCCAGGCACCGTAGATCTGGAGCGCGTCGGGCGCGCAACAATTGTAGTAGTCGGGGAAGGTGTCGTTGCCAGGAATCTCGATGCTCGCCGCTTTGAGGCCCTGATCCATCGCCATGGTCGCCAGCGCAGACTCGATGTTTGTCCCGACGCCCTTCAAGCTGTACTCGTGCGCGGCCTCCCATAGCCTGCAGCCGACGCTGGCTCAGCCACGCTGCCAAACTGCACCACCACTGAGGCCAAGCGGTGCTCGGCACTCGAGCTCGCCGGGGCCGCCGCAGCAGGGGAGGGGCAGGCACCTCCGGCTGCCCAAGTAGACCTGCGCTCCCATGCTGTACAGCTTGGTGGAGTTGGCCATGTTGTTCTGCAGCCAGCCCCAGTTGCTGTTGAAGCCGATGCCGTTGAACGTGAGCAGGTCCGGCAGGCCGTCCGTGCTGGCAGGCAGCTCGCGCGACGCCGTGCGGCTCATGTCCACCATGCGACTGGAATGTGCATCTATCTCTTCGCGCGTCGCCTGCCGGCCCAGGTCGAGCGCGGCGTTGAGCAGCTCGCCCCAGGAGCCGCCCGTCCACCTGTGCCGCAAGGGCCCCCCTCAGCCGCTCCTGCCTTTGTTGGCGACTCACAGAGCAGGTAGCTTCCCTACAGTTTCTTATTGGCCAACAGGCTGCGTATGGCGGCATGGAGTACAAACCTGGCGTCATGCTCAACCACCCACGCGTACTCGTAAGCCTGGTAGCGCCGCATGAATCTGGCAATGGCCACATAGGATGCCCGGGGTCCAGGCCCCTGAGGGCGCCAGGAAGCTGGAGTCAGTTAGTCGTCAAGAAGAGGCAGAAACTCTGGGGGCGGCTCGGGCGTTGGCTCAAGGCAGCCTGCCTCCCTCAAAGCGGCAGGAGGCACGGCGCCCACACTGCTCAACGGGGGACTGCAGAGCGCACCCAGGTGTTGTAGACGCCAGCTCCTGCCTCGTCGGCTGCCGTTAGCGCATGGTACAGCCTGTAGTCGTCGTCATAGTCGTGAACAATGACGAAAGGCCGCAGGTCGAATGGCAAAAGGTCCAGCACTTCCTCGCGTGTAGACCGTGTCTCACCACCAACAGGTGCCTGGAAAAGCAAATAAAAGTGATAGCCCACCGTCGTGACCTGCAAGAAAAAATCCACTGCTGAGACTTTGCTCAGCTCAGACCACGCGGCATGCTGCAAAGCTGGCATGGAGCGCGCCTCGGAGGCGATCGCTCTGAGGTTGAGGATGAGGTCGAGAGGCCACTTGTCCTCAAACACTTTGTGCAGTTTTAGCAGCACCACAAACTTTGTGTTGCGATTCCGCGCATTGTCCAGCGCGCTGCACGCAAGACAAAGAGGCTCAGGGGACCAGGGAGCTCGCCCGCCTCGGGGACAAGAAGGTGAGCAGAATAATTAAACGCACCTATGGGCCAGGCCGGTGTGGTAGTGGTGCCCGTAGCGCTGGTTATAGGTCAGGCACTCCCTTGGCAGTCCTGGGGCAGGCGGCGACGGCAGGTGCTGGTGGTGATGCACGGCGATGTTGAGGTGAAGTGAGGAGGTCATCTCGCCCAAACGTCGCACGGCTCCTGCCAGATTAAGCGCAAATAAACTTCAAACACAGACAGCTCATGAGAACGCGCCAATGCCTGCCTGGTTGCTTTCGACTTCCGACAGCGCTACTAGCGGCAGGCGCATGCGCGCATGAGCCGCCGGTTGGTGGGTTTCGTGTTTGCTTTGCTCTGCCCAAAGCAAAGGCATGCGTGTCCTCGCACCTGACACACTGCCCAGCAGCCTCGCTTGGCAGGCCGGCACGGACGCTGCGGCCAGCAGCGCCAGCACGAAGAGCGACGTGCGTAAAAAAGCCATGTCGTCGCTGCGCTGGTGCTGTGCTGGTAGCACTATGCCTGGGCCAGCCGGCGTACGGTGCTAGGAAATGGTATCGGGGATGGAAGACCTTTTTCTTTCGTGCCGGGCAGCGACCGATCACCTCCCTGATCAGCGGAGAGTTTTCCCCACAGTCAAGTCCTTGCGGGCTCGCCTATTGCGGCTGGCGCTATTCTCACGCTGCAGGAGAGGTCGCGCCTCGCGGTAGTTTGAGGAAATTCTGCATGCACACGGATCCGTCGCATCGCGTCTACAAGTTTGCGCAGTGTAGCGCAGTTTCTAGAAGGGATATGCAAGAGACGACACCCTCTCTGTCATCAGCAATGCGTGCCGCGCCCAGCTGTCGCGCGATCGGCGTTGCGGCACTGCTGCTCACGTGGGCGGCATCTGCACTTGCTACCAGTCGCCTGGTACCCGAAGAGTCGCTACAGGTTTGCAGCACATACAATGCGCGGCTGGAGGCATGGATGAGGCAGGAAGGCCTTCAGGCGCGCGCCCCACGCCATTGGCACTGCCACAGTGCTTGACCGGACTCGTGTGACCTGACCTGTTGGCGTAGGGAGGCATCTTGCCCAAGCGGGCCACCGACTTCCACGGCTTCCTCGAGGACTTGAAGGCCGTGCTGGACGATCGCATGCTCCCTACACAACCTGTCCGGCATGTGTTGTCGGATCAGAGTCCCTTCCAGCCAACGTGCGCCGGCGACTGGATGCATTTCGGCGCGTCAAGCGCAGACTTGCTCAACCTGGTGGCTGCAGCAAAGGAAAGGCTGTGTGGACAGCATTGCAGCCCAGTGTTTGGCTTTGGCACGTTCAACGGCGAGCTCTTCTCCTGCTGGCCACACGACTTGCTGCCGCCGCTCGCTTCACTGCTTTAACAGACAGTCCACGCTGCGAGCGCAGGATCACCAGCAGAGTGGGGCGGGAGCGACAATAACGCAAGCGAGGCCAACGCCGCACCCAGTCATGAGGGTGACCTGCCAAGCATTGAGCCCAATGCGAAGCTCGTGAAGGTTCGCCAACTCCACAAGCCATTTTTCCTGCATGCTGCTACCGCTGGGCTGCAGTACAGCTTCTGCTGACTCTCATCGTGGCACTGCAGGGAAAATTGGCAGACTCATTGCCGCTCTTCGAGCAGCAGCACAGCCTACATGCCGGGAACTCGTCCGTCTCCTTCCTGCACATCCAGTGTGGCCTCCACGCAAGTACCCGCGGCATCCTTGACATCCTGAGCGGCCGCCTGCACGCCGGCGCTGTCATCATCCTCGAAAAGCTCGTCAACAGCAGTGCGGACACTGAGCTCAACCCTCCTGCTGCTGCTTGACCAACATGCCGCTTGCAGCGTGGCACCCGATACACAGCTCAGGAGCGGCCTGATTCTGTGCGTGTGTGCTGCAGACGGCGAACACCGCGAGGCCGTGGCCAGGGCGCTGTGGGTGAGTCGCCATGCCACTTCCCACCAGCAGCCGAGATATGCCATGATCTAGGCTGCACTCCACGGTGGCCTCGGCTGAGCTGCTTGTGCACCAATCCTACAACAGGAGTGGCTGGATGCTTCTGGCGCGCAGCTGGCAACGCTGGGGATGCTGGGTCCTCTGGCTGGCAAGGACTACGCGATGGACTTGCACTTTGATGTGAGGCTTTGCCCCACTTTTGTCAGCAGGCCAGGGCTGCCTGCCCGCTGATCCATCCTGGCCCAGCAGCCATGCTTTCGTGGTCGCAGGCTGTTGAGAAGCGGCTTTGCCTGTTCACATGCAGGATCCCAGCAGCGAGCACCCTTCCCATCACCAGGGCGTGGCGTTTGTTGTGGTGAACGAGCCAAGCAGGGAGCCGCTGCAGGAGACACAGCGCAGCTCACCCTTGCTGCTGGATGCGGATGCTGCAAAGCACTTGAAGGTGGGGATTCAACCCCGATCCGCTTGGCTCTCATGCTTGAGTGCTGGCCGTGCAGACAGCTGCCATTGTCTTTCAGAGCCTCCTCTAGGACTCATGTGGGCGAGGTGTGCTGCCCTGCGTAGGTCCACATCCGCACGCATGGCCACCAGCACAGCCGAGAGCATGGCGCGCACCACAGCACCTCCGAGCACGACCACGTGAGCGACTCCTCCTGCCAGCCCTCTTTGCAGCTATGCTGACCCTCAGCCTGCTAGCCTGCAGCATCATTGAGGGGGCCTTTCCCTCCTCCAGTCTCCGATGTCCGCCCGATCTGCTCCCCTGCAGGTCCTGACGGCGGCTGCTGGCACCGCGTCAGTGCTGTTGTCGAAAGACGAGGACCCGGCAGCCAGGTGCTCTGGCCTTGTCCCCGCCTCTCCCTCTGGTCTCGCAGCTGCCAGAGGGAGGATGCCGCAGGCATGACCCCACTTGCCTTGCAACAGCCGTCAGCACGAGATCTCGCTCCGCTCGCAGGGCGCAGCGCCGGACCAGCTCTGTCCTCAGCGGCGAGTGGCGGCAAGACGTGATGGCTCAGGCGGCCGGCATGGGCAACGCGACGGCCGGCCTGCAGCTGCTAATCGCCGCAGCCGCCGGCAAGCAGCTGGAGGCGGGCCAGAGCCCGGCAGTGCTGCTGACCATCGCAGACGAGACAGGTGGCCATGCCAGGCCAGCCAGCCAGGAGGCACAGTCGTAAGCTTTCCCGGGCTGACTCGCTGGCACGGCGGCTGCAGCCATAAACACAAATCTGGCCATCTTTGTGGAGACGCTGGAGCAGGTGGCGCCCGTCCTGGCCGCCACCGCCGTGGTGGTCGCCATCTCCAAGCCGGCGTATGCCGCCTGCCAGCAGCACCGCCTGCTCTGCTTCTACGACGTCGAGGGCGAGGCGCGCCAGGAGCGCCTGTCCGAGGACAGGTCGCCTTGGAAGGAGGTGGGCTGGAACAAGGTGCAGCGCCTGCAGGCGCGCCTCCGCCGCTCCGGCAGCCCCACAAACACCAGCTGGCGCCAGCTCCCGCCAGACGCTGGCTTGGATTCTGAGCCGCCGGCGACGTGCTTGACAGGACGCGCTGCACGGCAACGCCACCATCCTGTTCACGGACCTGGACATGGTGTGGATGCGCGACCCCCTGCCGGTGCTGGAGCCGAACGGCGCAGACCTGCAGGTCACGCTCGACTACAGGATGGAGGACGGCACGCCCAAGCCCAACATCGGCGTCATCTACATCCGGCCCAGCGCCTGCGTGCACGCCCTGATGGAGGACTGGCTGGCGCGCAAGCCGCTGCCCGACAGCTGGGACCAGGACGAGTTCCCGCCCGCCATCCAGTCGGCCACGGCCAGGTGTCCGGCCCTGACGGTGCGGGCCTGGCCTCCCCTACTCACACAGCAGCAGCGCATCGCCATGCCTGCTTCAGCAAATCACGTGTGTGTCTTGATCCACAAGCATGGACGTACGCATGGCCTGCCCTTCCAGGCTGTTCCTGAGGGAGCTGCTGCCGCAAGCTGATCGGCTCGGGTGTCTTGTGACGCGCCAGCTGCAGCCCCAGCCAGGGCGCGCCTGCTCTGAACTCCTGGCTGCGCTGCTGCACAGGTCAGCTATCTGGAGCACAACATGTTCCCGAATGTGTGCTGCTGCGGCCGAGAGCTCCCAACAGACGCGGGCAGGGTGCGGGAATGGGTGCTGTGGCACGCGGCCTGCATTGTCGGCCCCGAGGCGAAGCACACTGGCATGCTCGATATGAAGTTAGCAACGGAACACTTGCGACGCGACAATTCAACCCTTGCTTTTGCGTGATGAACCTCATGTCCTGCAAGGGGTAGCTGTTCTTCTAGCGCTACAGTCTGTACAATTTCAGTGGTGTGCCCAATTCATTGAAGACTGGAACTGTTGATTCAGCTGTATATAAGCATGCTTTCAGCGCGTTCGCATGCAGCAGGTATCTGCTGCGTCTATGCGTCGGATAGAGAGACCTTGCGCACGCTGTATGGGCCTGCATTGGAAGCAGGCCAAGCATGCAGCAGGCGCTCTTCTGTTACATGCGAGAAACGTCTCAGGAGCTGACTCAAAGCAAGCACGTTTGGTTGGCGTGGTCGCGTCCCTCTGTGAGGAAATGGCGGGTCAGAGGGAAGACGGTGGACAGAGCAAGTTGGCGCTTGTGCTGCTTGAAGTTTTTACAGCATGAGACCTCCAGACGAGATTGACAGCAACCACCAACTCGAGTTTGGCACACACTAGAATGGGCATTCGGCATGCGAAGTCTCTAGTGACTGTGGTAAATGAAACAGTGTTTGATGGAGGCACGCTGCGCTGCTTGTTGCAAACCAAGGCAAGTGACCGAATGCCTCGGCTCCCAGCGAATCGCTGAGGAGCAAAACCGGTGCAGCACGCACCCAGTGGGGTGGAGCTCCTTCAGGACGGCCAAGGGCTGAAAGCAGGAGCACCTTCAGAGTCGTTCCAAGACGCAGTTTGAGCAAGCTGCATGAGCTCTAGCAGCAAAAGAAAGAAAGAAAAGAGGCAGCCGCTGGGCCGAACCGGAATCTCAGCTGATGCTTTCCAAGGCCTCCCAGTACGCCTCCTTATTTTTTATGGGATGGACCAGCAAACTGGGTGCGCAGCTGGCGGTGTCATTGTACCAAGCGCCGTATATCTGCAGCGCGTCGGGCGCGCAGCAGTGATAATAGGCCGGGAAGGTGTCGTTGTCCGGCAACTCGATGCTGGCCATCTTGAGGCCCTGCTCCATCGCCATGGTGGCCAGCGCAGACTCGATGTGGGAACCGACGCCCTTCAGGCTGTACTCGTGCGCTGCCTGCCACAGTCTGCAGCCAGCAGCGCTGGCTCAGCCACGCTGTGCTGCCCTACTGAGGCCAGGCAGTGCTAGGAGCTCGCCGGGGCCGCCGCAGCAGGGGAGGGGCGGGCACCTGCGGCTGCCCAAGTAGACTTGCGCTCCCATGCTGTACAGCTTGGAGGAGTTGGCCATGTTGTTCGGCAGGAAGCCCCAGTTGCTGCCAGTGTCAATGCCGTCAAAGGTGAGCAGGTCCGGCAGGCCGTCGGTGCTCGCTGGCAGCGAGCGCGAGGCTGTGCGGGTCATGTCCACCATCCGCCGGGACTGCGCGTTCAACTCCTGCTGGCTTGTCTGCCGGCCCAGGTCGAGCGCGGCGTTGAGCATCTCGCCCCAGGAGCCGCCCGTCCACCTGCACAGCAGGGGCCCGCCTCAGGCATGGTGCTGCTCTGTCAGAGGAGGAGGCCGCACAAGCAAAGTGCTGATCCCCGGCTTGGCGCTCAACAGGCTGTGCCTTGCAAGAAAGCATCGCACCTGACGTCATGCTCAATCACCCACGCGTACTCGTATGCCTGGTAGCGCCGCATGAACCTGGCGATGGCCACGTACGGTGCCCGAGGCCCGGGCCCCTGCAAGCAAAAAGCAAGGCCGGAGTCAGCCAGGCGTCTGGCTGGGGCAGCCGGGCATCGCTGGCAGCAGCAGCTCACAGAGGAGCGCACCCAGGTATCGTACAAATCCGCTCCAGAGTCGTCGTGGGCACCCAGCGCATGGTACAGCCTGTAGTCGTCGTCATAGTCGTGCACAATGACGAAAGGCCGCAGGTCGAAAGGCAAAAGGTCCAGCACTTCCTCGCGTGTTAACCGTGTTTCACCAACAGGTGCCTGGAATAAGATGTAAAAATTATAGCCGACCGCAGTGACCTGCAAGGCAAAGCGCTTGCTGTCAAGTTTGGTGCTTTGAGCAGGGTGAAACATCATGGTGCACACAACGGCTCTGAACCGCGCCTCTTCAGCGACTGCCCGGATGTTGAGGATGAGGTCGAGCGGCCAGCGAGTCTCAAAATCCTTGTGCAGCTTCAGCAGCACCACGAATTTGCTGTGGCGATGCTGCGCGTTGTCCAGTGCGCTGCACGACGGGCTCACACTTTCAGCATACCGTGCCTGCCAAAACAAGCTGAGCGGCATGCCTGGAGGTTGGGAGCGGCAGTGAAAGTACCTGTGGGTCAGGCCGGTGTAATAGTGGTGCCTGTAGCGCTGAGAGTAGGTCAAGCACTCCCGCGGCAGCCCCGGAGTGGGCGGCGACGAGTGTTTGTTTTGGTGGTGGTGCAAAGCAATGTCGAGGTGAAGTGATGAAGTGAGTTCGCCCAAACGCCGCGCGGCACCTACGTGCGCACAGTATCTTTAGCATTGCACATATCAAACGAGAAGCAAGGCTGCTGGTTGCCGCTGGCAGCTCTCGACGTGTGCTCGATGCTGCGCATGCGCGCGGGCCTGCGGCTGATGTTTCAGCAACACTTGCTCGGCGCAAAGCACAGCCGTTTGTAGCGCCCACCTGAAAGACCACCCAGCAGCCTCCCTTGGCAGGCCGGTACGGACAGCGCGGCCATCAGCGCGAGCAGGAGCATCGGCGTGCGGACCCCTGCCATCGGTGCGCGCTTTGGTTTCCAGTCCGGGTGGCTTGCGAGCTTGGCTGAATATGCTGAATGAAAGCGGAGAGCTCGCCGCGCCGGGCGATTGATCGGCGCGAAGTGTTTTTTTTCATTCCCGTGCAGAACCGTGCTACGCGTGTCGGCCTTCAAGCCTGCGTCTGCCAACAGCGAAAGCGATGCGCGTATTCGGAGGCCCGAGCAGGCGTGCGCAGCCCATCCGATCACTTGCGTAACGATTGAAGGTTTTCCCAAACTCGGCCAGCGCACGGCGTGGAGCGGTTTGACGGAAAGCCGCAATGGGGAATTGAAAATCACCGACAGTGCCGTACACATACTCAGAGCCGTGGCAGCAGCACTGGCATGCGGTGCCATCCTGGCCGAATGTCGCCTGCGGCAAATCAGCAAGGTTCAGTAACAGCTTCGTGCCAAGTTTCTCAGATTTGACGATTTTGCCCGACGTTTCACGCATATGTGCTGAGCAATTCTTTGCCTCGAGTTCTGCTCGGGGATCCGACGGCGGCGAGGAGGAGATGTTGACAACAATCTGGAGCAAGGCAGCTTAAGGAGGCTGGCAGGAACGCTGCTGGCCCAGGCTTGGTCGAGAGTGCTCGCAGAAGAAAACATCCTGCTCCTTCCCGCCAAAATCCAGGCCCTCAGGCTTTCGAATGCTTCGAATGCGGGTTGTGATCACCGTTTTCGCCCCTCTTCTCCGGGGCAGCGTATGGACATCGATGGAAGCTGGCCCGAGAATCACGTAGTGAAAGGGAGGCGCGATGGCGGCCTGCACTCTGCCGCTGTTCGTATTACTAGGCCTATGTCTCGCGTCCAGCCCGACATCCGCGGCTCGTGTGCTGGGCGACACGGCAGGTGCGCGATGCTCATAGTTGAGATCATTAGGATCTGAGGCGAGCGGCACGGACTCGCCTCTTGTTAAGACTTGCTTGCGCATGCGGGTGGCGCACCCGTCGCAGACGCAGGAGTCGGGCTCTTGCAGGTACACTGGATCCCATGGATGAAGCACGGAGCACGCCAGCAGGCGCAGAAGCTCAGTCGCCGCGAGGGCAACAATCGCATGCGGGCCAGCCTCCGCTCGGCCTGCCGCGGGAGTGTATGACCTACGAGGAGCGCTACAGGAGGCACCAATACCACGCCGGCCTGCCGCACAGGTGCTCTTGGGACCCACCTCGTCCGCCTTGAGTCTGCCTGTGTCAGGCGGCTGAGCCGTTGCCCTCCTGCCGCCCTGCAGCACCGAGCTCAACGCGCAGCACCGACACAGCAAGTTAGTGGTGCTGCTGAAGCTGCACAGGGTCTTTGAGGACCGGTGGCCGCTCGACCTGATCCTCAACATCCGGGCGATGGCCAGCGAGGTGTGCGCCAGCAGAAAGCTGCTGGTAGCCAGGGCACACGCCCTGGCAAGTCTCGCTGATACTTGCACTCGAGCAGGTCACGGAGGCGGGCTACCATTTCTACGTGCTTTTTCAGCCGCCTATTGACAACGGCTTCACTTTTTTCGCCAGCGGGCGCATCGAGCTGACGCGGGAGGAGGTGCTCGAGTTCCTGCCGCCCGACCTGCGCCCATTTGTCATCGTGCACAGCTACGACGACGACTACAAGCTGTACCATGCGCTCTCATCGCACGACACACCCGGGGTCGACATCGAGAGCACCTGGGTGCGGCTTCCCGACAGCCGCCCTGCGGCCTGCTCATGCCGCTCGAGCCTCAGCTCTGCTGCAACCTCCAAGTGCGTGCTGCAGGGACCGGGGCCCAGGGCGGCCTACGTGGCCACGAGCCGCTTCATGCAGCGGTACCGTGCGTACGAATACGCCTGGGTGGTCGAGTACGACGTCAGGTGGCTCCCCTCCTCTCCGCAAGCCCGCTTGCTGAAGCAGAGGCGATAACCTGTCGAGGCCTGCTGCGTTGCGCATGCCGTGCCGCATACAAAAGGCCAGCCTTGCACACACTGGCGAGCCACTGAAGCGCAGCCGTCCTGCGCGCTGCTGCAGGTGGACGGGCAGCTCGTGGGGAGAGGTGCTCAACGCAGCGCTCGACCTCGGGCGCCAGGCCACAGAGGAGGAGCTGGACGCGCACCCGATCCGGCTGGTGAACGCGAGCCGGCCGGCGTCGCGGGCGCTGCCGGCGAGCACGGAGGGCCTGCCGGACCTGCTCACCTTTGGCTATGTGGCCGCGACCGACAAGTGGCGGGAGAAGCTCAACCACATGGGCGAGGCGCAGCAGCTGTACGCTGCTCAGGCGACCATCTACTTGGGCAGCCGCAGGCGCGCCCCCCTGCCTGCCTGCCTGCCTGCTGTCTGCACTGCAGCGCACCACGCAGCATGCACGCACTGCTGCCGCCTGCTGTCATCCGCCTTCGCCAACCGCCCGCAGGCTGTGGGACGCGGTCCACGAGTATTCAAATCGGGGCGTCGGCGCCCACCTGGAGATCGCGCTGCCCACGGTGGCGATGCAGCAGCGGCTCAAGGTGGCGGCCATCGAGCTGCCGCCGCACCCGAGCCACAGCCGCTACCACCACTGCTGCACGCCGGACGCGGGCGAGATTTACTCGGGCTGGTACAACGACAGCAACGCCTGCGCACCCAGCCTCCTCATGCATCCGGTCAAGACCAGGGAAGAGTTCTGGCCGAGCGTGCCCCTTGACCTGGACTCTTAGCTTTTCGAGAGGGCCGCACGGCCTCGAATCCTTTGTCTGCATGGCCGCACTGGCCCAAAAGAGAGAGCCCCGCCTGCCACCCATGCGATTGTCAAGGCAATAGTAGTGTCCGTCAGAGAGCCCCCCTGCCTAGCATAGAAATCGGACCATGCCTTCTCTTCTTCAGGAAGATGTACTGTCGCTCACACATCCTATGGCGAGCACTTTCTTCCATGATCCGGGTTCTTGTCAGTGAACACGGCTCTCAAAAGTGAGAAGCGGCGAGGATTCCCCTCCTGCGCCCCCTGCCTTGAAAAGCTGGCAGCGCCCGGCAAACGCGCCGTGGAACATACAGCGACTAGGCCTGCGTTTTGCTTCATGGTCTGCTCATATGTACTGCAGGCATTGATTTGTAAGGCCTCGAGCACACTGGTCTTCCAACGTTGGCAGCAGGGCAGGCATGTGGCAGGCGCTGTGCATACTGCGATGGCATGTCAATCTCAGGACCGAGGAAGCTGTTGCGTGGAGGCAATGAAGCCTGCTTGTGGGTGTCAGTCGGAAATTGACCAGCTGGGGCCTGGGCATTCAAAGCGCCACGACCTCGCCCTTTGGCGGGCTCCGATTGACTCAGTCAGATCTCCTATACACCATCACGGGGTCGCCGTTTTGTGGCTCGTGCGCCCAAAACCACCCTTGCCCTGCCCGACAGGCAGGGGTGCACGCCTCGCTTTGTGCATGCCGGGCGCGATGGGCAAGCGCAAGCCGCAGGAGCAGGCACACGAGCATGCCTACGACGACAGCTCCCACTTTGGTAGCTACGCGCTGTCGAAGAAGGTCAAGCGCGAGGAGGCGAATACGGTTGCGCCATCATCCACCGTGTTAAATGGAGGCCCCTTTCCCAAGTACGCGCGACCAACTGAGGCCGAGTGCCGGGTGCGCAATCTGCTTCGCGTTTCCCGTCCGCTTGATGAGAGAGTCGGGCAAAGAGCAACTGGAAGCAAATAGGCCAGGACTTCCAGGCAGAGCTATCCTGGCCCCTGCGCGCAGGCCGCCAGGGACGCCCTGGCCGCGCTGCACGGCGTGCCCGTGCGCCTGGAGCCGGCGGACGGCTCAGTTGGCAAGGCTCAACGTTCAGTGCTGGACTCGCTGGTGCGGCTTGCCGCCCCAAGGCCAACCTCACCAGCTGCAGGCGCCTGAGAGACTGATGTGGCTCAGCTGCCTGCCGGTGCGCAGGTGCAAACAATCCTGAGTCAGAACACGACCGACGTGAACTCGCATCGGACATTTGCGAACCTGAAAGCAGCGTTTCCGACCTGGGAGACCGTGCGGACCGCCGACCCAAGTGCGCCCTGCCCTGCCTGGCGATGATGGAAGCCTCAGGCGCTGCGGGTCCTGCTTGCCGGCAAACTCGGCGGCAATCAAGCCTGCAGGCAAGGTGGAGGCGGCCATCAAGATGGGAGGCCTGGCTGCCACAAAGACTGCCCGCATCCAGGCAAGCCTGCGCCTCCCCTGCCGCCTCGCATGCAGGACTCATCATGGACGCCATGCAACCCGCGTGCCAACTCACTTTATTTCCTTACGCGCCTGCAGGATATCCTCAACAGCGTGCACGCCGAGCGCGGCGGCGAGTGCAGCCTGGAGCACCTGCGGGAAGCCAGCGACGAGGCGATCAAGGCGGAGCTGCTGCGGTACAAGGGAGTCGGCCCGAAGACGGCCGCCTGCGTGCTCATGTTCTGCCTTGGCCGCTTCGAGTTCCCTGTGGCGCGCCTCCCGACGACTCATGACACCTCCTGCCTCCCTGGCCCCTTGCAGGGCCGCACTGAGGCGCGGGGGCTGCGGTGTGCGCAGGACACGCACGTGTGGCGCATCACCAAGAGCCTCGGCTGGGTGCCCGAGCGCGCGAGCCGCGAGCAGACGTATGAGCATCTCAACGCGCGCATCCCGCCCGACGCCAAGTGGGCGCACCCCCTGCCGAGCCCTGCCAGCCTGCCCTGACAGTCATTGGACTGCAGTGCTCGAGTGAGGGAATGGCTGAGGGGCGGGCGCACACCGCCACAAAAGCCAGCCTTTCCCAGCGACCCCCTCTCCCAAATTGCTGGAGTGCACCGCAGGTACGACCTGCACGTGCTCCTCGTGGAGCACGGCAAGCGGTGCGAGCGCTGCGCCAAGAAGCGCCCCTCCAAGGAGCCGCACGGCCCGTGCCCGCTCGCGCGACTGGCGGGCGCGGCGGGCGGCGGCGCCGAGCCGCTGCAGGCGGCGGTGCGCGAGCTCGCGGCCGAGGATGTGCCGCTCGGGGAGGACACACAGCAGGCGGCCGGGCTGCGGCAGGGGAGCCCTGAAGGGGCTGGTGTCAAGGCTGAGCCTGCCGTCAAGGCTGAGCCGAGCAGCGAGGGCGGCGTGGCGGTGAAGCAGGAGCCGCTGGCGGCTGCTGCTGGGGTCAAGGTCGAACCGGCCAGCCCGCCGCTGCGCGAGCGCCGGTCCCGCAGGAGCGCAGTCAAGCAGGAGTGAGCGGCAGCAGCCGGAGCTGGCAGCTGGCAGCTGTTGCAAGCATATTGAGCTTCTCTGAAGAGCGCCATAGCTCTCGTATACGTGATTGCCCCTCGACCTTACCGGGCCTTGGTGATGGCACACATTGGACGTTTTTGGGACGAGGCTTAAAGATCAGTTGTGATAGTCAGAGTCATTCCTAGCAACTCTTCGTCCAGTTCGAAGATGATGCCCTGTGTGGCCGGCCCGGGTGCTCGGCTCACCGCCGCATGCACACCTCGCGCCTTGTTCGGCGGTGCAAGGCCATCGCAGCCGAGGTAAGCAATGCCTTCATGCGCAACAATCGCAATTCAGATCGCATCGTGCCCCTGCCGCTGCATCCGATGGGCGATGCGCACGCCGTTGCGACTTGAATGCGCTGCCGATGCAGGCTTGCCACGGGCAGCACGCGGCTCTGGTCGACGCAGCCTTCTGCCAGGCATTCATTGAGTACGATCGTGCGCGCGTCTCCTGACGACAAGGTGCGCAGACCAAAGATTGCCACGAGGGGCCCGCTCTCACATGCTGCTTTATTTGTGCTGGAGCTCGTCGTGTGGCAGGCCTTTACCAGGCAGCAAGCGGTGTCGCATCCCTGTGACCTTCCTACTGCACGTCATGCCGGTGGCAGCACCCAGGGGACCCGCACGGCCGCCGCAGGACGAGGAGCTGCCGTGGGAGCGGCGAGAGAAGCTGCAAAAGCTGGCAGACGAGAGCAAGGAGCTGCCGTTTGGCGTGTACCTGCTCGCGTCTGCCATAGTCACCATCGCCGCTGTACTCCCCTCAGCCTCAATACTACCGCCAACTTGAGTTTGTGCTGTTGGCACCTGAGCGCCAGCTTGATCGCAGGTTGGCTCGGTTTTCGAGATCATAAACAAGAACGCCATCTTTGGCGTCCTGCCACCTTCAAATCCGCTTTGGCTACCCATTCTGGGCTTCTTCGCCGTCACTGGCATCCCGACAGCAGGCGCGCTCTCCCGACTTGCTCTGCCCAGCCGCAGCCTTGCCCCGGCTGTTCCAGCTCTTGATATGTGCAAACCTCGTGCAGGCTTCCTGTTCTTCAAGTCCATCAATGCAGCCAATGCGGCGGCTGACCGGCAGAACAAGATCGACGGCTACTGAGCAGACCTTGGCGGCAGCCACCGCTGGTTGAGGGGGAGCGTTTGGTGTGGCCATCTGTGAGAGGCGGCAGCTCACACACGCGGCGCCAGCTGGCGTGCGCCGGTCTCGGCAAACGGCATGCCTCCGGATGTGCTGTCTGAAGAATCACAGCAGAAGACGGGAACAGCGCGGGACGTAGCCGCAGGCAGACAGAGCGTTTTGAACTTTCCAAAGACTTGAAAAGCGCCAGAAAACCAGTGCAGCGGCACGCGCTGCCGGAGCCAGACAGCACCAGAGTCGGGGGTATCTGCTCGGAGAGCAACCAGGCTCAGTCGTCGCCCAAGTCGATGACCTCTCCAGCCGCCGCCGTGCCGTTGGCGCCCCTGTCGCTGCTGCCGCTGCTGTCACTCAGCTGCTGCGGCTTGGGCGCCGCCTGCTGCTGCTGCTGCTGCAGCTGCTGCGCCCGGCTCAGGCGCGCCAGCAGCGTCTCGACGGAGGGTGGCGTGAGGGTGATGCCGACGATGCGCCGCTTCTCGGGGCCTGCAGGCGCCCAGGCACGCCGGCTGCTGGCGTGCATCCCCGCGGCAGCGCCGCCAGAACCGTGCCCGCGCGCCCTGCCAGCCGCAGGCAGCTGCCACCTTCCGGGGCGAAGCGCTCTCGTGTGCCCGCCCTGCCTGCACTGGCTTGCTTCCGTGCGCTGCCAGCATCTCCGGCAGCTCGTGCAAGAAGCTGGGGTGGCTGTTGCCCTGCATGAACACCTGCCTGTGCCGAATGGCTTGCCCGCGCGGGAAAGGGGCGGCACCTGTCGTCTCCAGTCGGACGACCTGCAGCCGGCGGGCGGACGCGTGCGCGCGCAGCTTGAGGCACTCCTCCACTTCGGGCCAGATGGGCAGCACGAGGCCGGCCACCAGGTGCAGCTCGCGCAGCCGTGCGTACGGGCCGGTGGCGGCCGCCGCCTCGGTGAAGGCCTGCGTCCAGAGCTGCTGGGCAGTCGCGACCGGCACGGCTGCGTACCTGCGAGCGGGCGGCAGTTACAGTGTTATCTCCAAGCAAGCAGTTACAGCATCATCTCCGTGCACCGGGCACAGACGCGGCGGAAACAGCCCATGGAGCAGCCAGGCTCCTGCTGCTGCCGCTCATGTGCAAGCGCGGAATGGCAGCTGCCAGAGTGCAGCCCTTGCTGGCAGGGACCCTGCAGGCAGGCGGGGGCCGAGCCGCACTTGGAGGTGAACAGGTCGGCCGGCATCGGCCGCGCCGCCCGCCCGGTGCCCGGCCGGATGATTGTGAAGGCTTTCGCGCGGCCGGCGCCCGCCTCCAGGCCCAGCACGACGCCGTGGCGGTTGCTGCCGGGCAGGCGCTGCAGCGAGCGGTAGAACTGGCCGGCCGCCACGGCTGCGACGCGCGGCGGGGCCGGTCAGGCGGTGCGGAGGAGACGAGCGGCTCGCGCGAGCCGCGGCACCGGACGCGAGCAACCGCGCGCGGCAGGGGCGTCCGACAGGCTGCTGCAGACGCGGTTTCCGGCGTCGGGGCCGGGGGGCCGGCGCACCGGCGCGCGGCGACTCGAGGTCGATCGCGCCGCCGGCCGCCGCGCGCGCCTGCAGAAAGTCGCGCAGCGCGCGGCAGGCGGCCTCCCAGGAGACGCCCCGGTCGGTGACCACCGTGAAGAGCAGCGTCGGCGCACCGCTCGTCGGGTCCGTGCGGATCACCTGCGGGCGGCGGCGGCGAGCTGTCAGTCCGCCAGCAGCTGGGCGCTGATCAGGCCCGCAGGCGCAGTTGGCGCAGGCAGTGGAGGAGATACTCGCTGCGCGAGAGCTCGAGCTCGGCAGAGACCCAGCTCAGCGCTGTTCGAGCAGGTTGCCATGCGCGAAACGCTATGGCCTCAGGCAGCACAGACGGGGCACGCACAGGCAGGCAGGCGGGGCGACGGCGGCAGGCGGGGCGAGGCCGCACCCGCGGCGGCCCGCGCAGCACGATGCTGGTCGCGCGCACGTCGGTGACGCCGCCCTCCCAGCGGCCGTCCCGGCGCGCGGCCGCCAGCGTGTGCTCCAGCACGGCCTGGTAAAAGTCGAACAGGCGCGCCTGCCAGGCCGGCTCGAGGCCAAGCAGGCGGTTGAGGAAGCGGCTGACGTCCCCCTTGTCGGTGTCCTTGACCTTGCCCGCGTCCGGCGGAGCGCCGTCCGGCTGCGGGCACAGCACGGCTTCCCTCGGCTGGCTGCCGCCGCCAGAGCATGCCGTTGTGTGCGTTCCCAGCCGGTCCCGCCGTCGCAGGCACACGGTCCGGGGAGCATGCCCGAGGCGGCCACAAGATGCTGATTCAGATTTTCAGTGTTGGATGAACCCTGTGCTCAGCGGCGGCAACGGCGGCTGCTCGCCTGGCTGAGCCACTGGTTGACGTGCGTCGCCGTGCCGGGCGGCGGTGTGATGATGCCGACGCCGATCAGCTGCGCTCGCGCGAGGCCGAAGAAGCGCGCCTCGCTCAGGCCGGAGCCGCGGTCGCAGCACGGCACGCGGCACGGCGCGCGCTCCTCCTGGCGGCGGGCGGCGGGGGTGGCGGCGTCAGGCCGCAGGTGCGAACGGCTGGCATGCCGCCGGGGGATGAGTGGTGGGGCGGGGGCGGTGCAGAGGCCTCGCAGCAGCGGGGCAAGAGGGCAGCTCTGCAAGTGGGCATGGCCCTCGCGCAGCCGCCCCAGCGCTGGGGTCGAGGCAGAGTCAGGCAGGGAGCCGCACCCCCATGACGGCTCGGTAGAACATCTTCAGCGCCGCCTGCCCCCACTTGGTCTCGTAGTTGAAGGCGGAGAGCGAGTCGCTGACGCCCGCCTTGCGGTCGCCCTGCGGGCGCCGCCGCCAACAGGGCTCTCAAATCCCGCCCGCCGCACCCTGCCCTGCCTCCGCCCGGCCCTGCGCTGGCCCAGGGGCGGCCAGCAGGCAGATGCGCGCGGGCGCCCCGGGAAGTCGCCCCCGCCGCTGCAGGCAGGCTCGGGGGGCGGGGCGCGCCTGTGTGAGCGCGCCGAGATTCTCGAGCCGCTTGGCGACCGACGAGGCGAAGCGGCGCTCGCCGCCCAGCGGCGTGAACAGCAGGCGATACTGCGGCCCGTGCGCCTGGTTGGCGCGGTGGGAGCGGCCAAACTGCTGGATCGCCTTGTCGGCGCTCCACGGTAGCTCCAGCGTGAGGTGCACGCGCCGCCGCTGGTTCTTGGCGCGCCTGGCGCCCCGCGTTCCCGCCAAATCGGTCAGAATTCGAATTTGGAGCCGCTCGAGCGACGCAAAGGGAAGGGCTCCCTCCTGGATCTCGCGCACGTAGCGCACGGCTGGTGCTCTGCTGCGTGCCGCAGCAGGAGCCGGTCGAGCCCTGGCGACGCCGGCGCAGCGCCGGCACACGGCGATGCCGCGGCGGTGTCCCGGAGAGTGCGCACCTGTCGGCGTGCAGCGAGATGCCGGCCGAGGCGGCCTCGCTGATGACGGCGACCAGCTTGACGCCGTCCAGGAAGAGGCTGCGCTCGTGCACGTTGATCATCTCGAGGGTCGCGCCGCTCGCGCCGACGCCGCGCGCGTTGCGCGCCTCCCACCGCACCTTGTTCGCGCCGTCCTCCAGCTCGCCGTCGCCGCGCTTCATGCGCACGAGGCGCCCCTTGCGGCCTGCGCGCGGCCGCGGCCCTCGGAATCGAGGACGCCCGCGCCTGCGGCAGGGGCGGGGGTCGCTCGGCAGGCGGCGGCCCCGCGCACCCGTCATCTCAGCGACATTCTCCGGCCCGCCGAGCTCGTCGATCAGCATGTCCAGCGGGTTGTTTGGAAGCTCCAGGGTGGCCATCGCGGCTTTCACCTGCGGGACCCCGCAGCCCCACTCAGCGAGCCACCTCCGACCTGCGACCGCCGCCGCCGGCTGCTGCTGGCTGTGCGGCACACAGGCGACACGGTGCCGGGCACAATCGATCGTGCTGTTCCTCAGCAGACAGCAGCAGCCTCAGTAGTCGCCGACCACCCAGGAAGGCCGCACCTGGGATTTCCGTTCGACCGCCATTCGGTAGGCCTCCCGCATCTGCGCCAGCCTTGCCACGCCGCCGGGCATCTCGAGCAGCGCCTCCGCGAGGCTCTGCCCGGGAGCTGGCCGGCCCTCGCCGCCCTCCCAGCCCTCGGGCGGCTCGTCTGCCTCTGCAGCAGCGTGGGTGCGAGGTAAGTTATGGGCGGCCCGCCGCGGACGCCGCTGCTGCAGGCCAGGCCCAGCGCAACTCCAGGAGCACCGCAGGCACAGCGCCCACGGGCTGGCGCTGCCACTCAAACAGCCGCCGCCTACAGCATCCAGCTCCTCGCTCCTCGGGACGGCATCTCTTCCCCCTGAGCGCTGCGACGCACCTTCGGCGGGATCAGCGCGCTCGCCGCCGTCCCCGCCGCCGCGGCTCCGCTTGCGCCCGCGCCCGCCGCCGGGCGCAGCGCCGCCGCGCCGCCGCCGCTTTGCACCGGCGCCCGCGCGGCCGTTGGCGGCCGGGGCGGCCTCGTCCGGATTCGGCGGCAGCGGGTAGCACTGATCCGTCAGCCGCGTCAGCAGCTCCTGCGGGCGGAGGCTCGGCGCTCGGACGGCGCCGCGCACACGAGCCGACGGTGAGCTGCTGCTGCGTGACTGCTGCTTGCCGCCGGTGAGTCAGGGCCCACCCACGGCCCCGACACAAAGTCGTCCAGCTCCTCCCCCTTCTCCGCGATCACGTCCGCGGTGCGCGCCTCGCCAGTGGACTGCAGCCCGATGACGACGCATTTGCCCTCCGCCAGCGCGGCCCGCGCCATGCGCACCAGGCACGGCACCTGCCGCGCGGACGCGCAGCCGTCAGGGCCCCAGCAGCAGGGCCTCGCTTGAGCAGCCGGGCAGCGCGGTTGCCGCCCCGGCTCCCCTGCTTGCTGCCGCCCTCGCAGGCGCCTGCCGAGTCCTGCACCCTCTCGGCTGAGGAGCTGCACTGCGGCAGCCTCCTGGCGCCGCGCAGCGCCCTCAGCCGGCCGGGCAGCCTGGGGCGGCTGTGGTGTGGCGGGGGGGAGGGGGAGGGGGCGGCCGGCCGCGCCTTGGCGGCCATGCACATGTGGCGGAAGAAGCGCTGGTGCGAGCCCCAGAAGTAGCGCCACAGGTTGTTGCCCGCCTGCGCGGCGCGGCGGCCCGAGCCGGGCGCCGCCGCCTCCGCGCCCTCCGGCGGCTGCATCTGCGGCAAGCGGACCCGCCGCCGTTGGTGCCCTGCAGCTGGCGGCAGGCGGCTCCTGCGGGCGAGAGGGGGTTGGGGAAGGGGGGGCTTGCCTGCTCCAGCGCGTACAGGAACTCGCGCCGCAGCTGGCTCCACGCGGCTGCGGCGGCCTGGTACTGCCCGGCCACCGGCTGCTCCAGCTCGGTCGCGACGATCTCGAACTCGGCGCCTGCGGAGCAGCGCCATGTTTGGCGAAAAGCGCTCCGCCTGCGACATCTCGACAGGCGGCTGGCATGCGTCCGGCAGACACTGCAGACGGGCGGCGCGGCAGCATGCCGTCGCCCAGCAAGCCGCACTGCTCCAACAAACGGGATGGTCAGACGGGATGGCAAGACCACCATGTCAAGATGGGGCGAAGCTCACCCTTGAAGGAGAGCGTGCGGCACACGTACATGCCTCGCGCCTTCATGTCCATGGCGACCATCTCGAGCGCGCCGACGCCGCGGCCCATGACCTCCTCCGTGAACTTTGAAAAGTTCTCGAACGGCGTGCCGGCGCCCCACAGGCCGAGCCGCTCCATGTAGCCCATGTTGCGCGGTTCGCTCGCGCCTAGAGGGCGGCAGCGGTCGCACAGTCGGCCATGGTGGGGAGGCTGCCCCAGCGGGGAGCGCGGGGCGCTCTGCTTTCTGGATGCCACGGCTGCGCCTGCCCGCTCCCCATCTGCAGCAGGCTGGGCATCCCCGCGGGGGGGCAAAAAAGCAGGCCCTGCAGCTGCCAGTATGTGCCGCTGGCGAGCGAGGGTGGGGGCAGCAGGCACCGGTGGCCGAGCAGTAGACGACTCGCGCGGCCGGCAGGCGCTGCTGCAGCTCCTGCACCAGCTGGCCGACCTTGGTCGGCCTGCCGCCCGCCTCGGGCACCAGATTCTTCGCCTGCGGCCGCCGGCGCCAGCCCGCTCAGGCCGAGCCCACCGCCCCTGGACCAGCAGCCTGCCCCTTGACGTGCCCACGGCCGGGAGCGACCTCCCCCTCTGTCCGCACAACACGGCCGCTAGCGCGACTGCATCGGAGCAGAGGGGGGGGGGGGGGTGCCTTGTGGCACTCGTCAAACACGATCAGCCCCTCGAAGCCGTGCCCGCACCACTCGGCCAGCTGCTCCAGCCGCGTGGCGCCGTTCTCGCAGCGGGCGACGAGCGAGGAGTAGGAGAGGAAGACGACGCCCTCCGTGACGCCGATCTGCCAGTCAGGGAGGGGCGCCAGGTCAGGACGCTTGGAGCGGAGCCGACGCGGCCACAGGGCTGCCAGGTGCAGGAGCCTGTCATTCGAGCCAATCCGCCGCAACTCGCCGCCCGGCGCAGCCCGTGCGGAGCGCCGCAAGAGAGCTGCCCTGCTCGAGACGCTGCCCAAGCAGCGCTCGAGCCCGCGCAACCAACCGCCCGGGCAGCAACCCAGCTCCAAAACCCGCAGCCGCCGCCGCCGGGGGCACGCAGCGCGGCCGCGCCCTCGACTGCTGCCCACCCCGAATGAGGACCCGCCGCTCCTGCGTGCGAGCTGCTCCTGCCGAGGCAGGCGGGCGCTCGCCTTGGCGCCGTCCAGGCGGCCGTACTGCAGCTTGTTGAGCGCGTGCAGCTCGACGGCCTCCGCGCCGACGTCGTCCAGGTCGCGCCGCGCGTCCACCCGCAGGTCCGCGCCGATGGATACCCACAGGTGGCGCCGCCGCCCGCGCACCCAGTTCTCCAGGATCAGCCCCGCGATGGTGCGCCCCTTGCCGACGCCCGCGCCTGCCCGGAGCAGCAGCCGGCGGCTCAGAGAGCGGCGGCGCGGGACAGAGGGGCGCGCTGCATGCAGCCGCGGAACATGGGCATGCAGCGGCGGCGCTGCCTGGCGCAGCCCAGCCGCCACGGCCGCTGCGGCGAAAGCTTGTCTCATGGCACACCGACCGCGCTGAGCTGCCTGCCCGCGCTCTCATCGCTGGAGTGTGCCCCAACTCCCTCCCTCCCTCCGCTGGGCTCGGGAGGACGCCCAGATGCTCCCTGAGTCGCAGCAAGCAGATGCGCTGCCAGCAGGAGGCGGACCGTCGCCGATGAAGAAGCCCGCCCGCGTGCCGTCAGGCATCGTCTGTTCGTGCCGCTGGCAGGCGTACACGACCGACTCCAGCTGCAGCCCCGACAGCGTGCCGTCCTCCACCAGGCTGCTGGCGGCCAGGCGGTAGCTGATGTCCGGCGGCTCGACCGCCGCCAGGCTGGCCGTCTCGACGACCGCGTCGGGGTGCGGCCGCCCGAACGGCAGCTTCCGAGGCCGGTAGTCCGCGAATATCTCGCCCGGCGCCTCCTCCTCCTCCTCCTCCCCTTCCTCGCCCTCGTTGTCGTCCTCGTCGTCGTCGCTGACAGGCCCCGGCGAGCCCGCGCGGCCGAGCCGGCCGGGGAAGGGGTTCGGATCGTAGTGCCGCATCGGCGGCCGCTGCGGCAGGCGTGCCGGGCGAGGGTGAGGGGGCGGTGCGAGTGTTGCTGCGCTCGGGGGGGCCGGCCTGCTGCTGGGCTGCCTCGTCTGGCCGGCAGACTCAGTCCCGAGAGGCTGCATGGAGGACGGTCTTGTAGACCAGCCGGCAGGCCAGCGCCCGGTGCGCCTTGCAGCCGCCGCTGCCTCAGGCGTCGGCTGCTGTGCTTCCGGGAAAGGGCGGCTCACCGTCACTGCGCCGCCCGCCCGCCAGGCGGTTCCGTTGCTGCGCGGCTGCGGCGGGGGCTCCGCCGGCTGCGGCCGGGCCGCCTGGGGAGGCCGCACATAGTGCTGCCTCTCCAGGATGCTCGAGACGAGCTCGTGCGACAGCTCCTGGCCGACCTTGCAGTGCGGGCAGTTGAAGCGGCGGGCGACCAGCAGCCGCTCCAACAGGCTGGCCGGCACTGCGCGTCCGGGGGGCAGGCAGCGCTCAGCACGCATTTGGCGCTGACGAGCTGGATACTGTGTGTATGTTCAAGAATGGGCAGCTTGCTGGTGCAGCGACAGGCCACAGTAGGCGCCAAGGCAGCGAAAGTGAGGTAGGTCGTCGCACGAACCCGAGCCGAGTTGAAGAGCGTGCTCACCATTTATGGTGTTCTGGCAACTGCCGCAGTTGACAGTTAGCGCTGGTGCCGCCATGCCGGCTCGCCGCAGCGACCGTCAGCTAACAAGCGGCACCTGCAACGCGGATGTGTTGGTGTCACTGTTTTTTTGGTCAACCGTGCCCAGCCGCCGTGGCCTTTCCGCTACCTGATACATCCATCGGATATTACTGGAAATATCCGATCAGGCTATCAAAGGAGCACGGTAGGTTGGGAGGAGCACCGCGACAGCTCCCGGGACTCGGCGTGCGTCGACGCATCGCCGCGCCCTGCCTTGGCCCGGCAGTGGACAGGCAGGCTGAAGATGCTATCCCAGCACGAGTGCCGCCGCAGGTGCTGCCCGTGTGTAGCAGGAGGCTGCGAATGCAGTGGAAACAAATCACGCGATGCAAGTTCCTCCTGCGTGCGCTGCTGCAGCGAGCGGGCGATCGCTACGCAGTCCGCTCAAATAAAGAAGAGGAAGTCGTGAAGAGGGGAGTTTGCGACCGGGATGTGGCAGAACACGAACCATTCATGCGCATTTAGCATTCAGCAGCAAAACACACACATTTAATGCAAACCTTGTCACGGGCTTGGCCACTGCTCAGCCTGCACAGGACAGTGCGACAGCAGCCCTTTCGACAGGGCTTCAACGGTGGCCGGCTGCATCGCCACCCCTCCATCTCGGATTCTAACTCCACCTGCTGCGCGATTGGCGAAAGCGCCACCATGTATATCGACCTTTGGACTTGGGGCAAACGCGCTCTGGTCGTGCTGGGCACGGTACGGTCTCCGCTGCCGGCATGTATCGCCCCAACCGCTTGCAAGCGCGTCAGCACCGCCCTTCGCATCTCGCCAAGTGCATTCCCAATCCCCTCAGGCACTGACACGTGCCCTTGCTTCGTTCTGGCGATGGAGGTTGCGTGAGGCTGACTGGATGCTATCATCAAATTCTGCACTGCACTTGCCCCAGTGAACAGCGTCCCGACTGCTGACGAAGCCGACCGCAGGGCGCGGCCGTCGGCCTCCTGGCGCTGGGCGTGCTGGTCAAGTTCCAGACCAAGCTGGTGCTGCCAGCCCCCAGGCTTCCCAACTCGCTTCCCACCCAAAACGCCGCACTTACCACTCGTCCCCCCCGCAGATTTACGTGCCGCGGATACCCGGCATGCGCAACGACTTCCCCTTCATGCCCGACAGCTTTGGCATGGAGTACGAGGCGCGCTCTCACACTGCACCTCCGTCTTTTCCGAGCCGCTCCCCTCCAGTCTGGGCTGAATCCCCAGCTGCGCGTTGGAACCGCCAGGACGTCAACCTGACGGCGGCGGACGGCACGCGGCTGCACGCGTGGTACCTGCACCCGCCCGGCTGGGGCAAGGCGCAGCGGCGCCGCCGCCCGACCGTCCTCTTCCTGCAGGAGAACGCGGGCAACATGGCGCTGCGGCTGCCCTTCCTGCAGCTGCTGCTGCGGCACCTGCAGTGCTCCGTGCTCGCGCTCAGGCACCGCCTTGCCCCTCCCTCCTGCACCGCCGACCCCCTTTGGCCGCAAGTGTGAGGAGTGGACTTGGGGTGCGCAGCTACCGCGGCTATGGCCTGAGCGAGGGCTCCCCCGACGAGGCCGGCCTGAAGCAGGACACGCAGGCCGCGCTGGAGCACCTGCTGCAGCGGGACGACGTGGACCCTCGCCAGGCGCGCCGCCGCCCCCTTTAGCCATCCCCGGTACCGGTGCTGCACGGCCGGCAGTGGCTGCTTGCCACCCCCTGGGGGAACACCTGATGGCTCTTCCGTGCCGGTCAGTCAGGACAGCGGGCATGCCGCCTTCTCCCCCCTGCACACCTGCTGCCTTTGCGGCCGCCTGCAAGGCAAGCAGCTGCGGCTGCGTGCTGCTGCATGTCGGCGGGGGCGGCTGAGGCGGCAGCGCGCGGCGGGCGCAGATCAGCGTGATGGGAAAGTCGCTTGGCGGTGCGACGGCCATCCACCTGGCGGCCGCCAACCGGGGGCGCCTGGCGGCGGCGGTCGTGGAGAACACCTTCACCAGCATCGAGGACATGGCGCCCAAGGCACGGGCCCACAGGGTCGAACAAACGGGGAGGGCTGTGTGATTCGGGGCGCCAATCTGAGCCCCGTCAGGCTGCACCCCGCCGCTCGGGCAGTCAGTTGCACAGAAGCGGGTGCGGAGCGCGGCTGCCGCCCGCTGGGCAGCTGCTGTGCAGCCTGGGGAGGTGGTGCTTGGGCTTGCCAGGCTGTAGGTGCCGCAGCAGTCGGAGTCACAGCAGTTGTGGCTGATCAGGGAGGCTGTCTTCGCCCGCCGCCGCCCTCTGGGAGGTCCGCACTGAGGCGCACCTGCCCCCCCCCTCCCCTGCTGCGCCAGATGCTGCCCTTCCTGCGCCCCTTTGTCGGCCGCGGCCGGCCGCTCAACGCGCTCGTCACCAACAAGTGGCGCAACTACGAGGAGGTCGCGCGGCTGAAGGGGACGCCGCTGCTGCTGCTGTCCGCGCTGCAGGCACGCACGCTCCCTCTCTTTCATCATGCATCGCTGTCAACAGCGGGGCAGAACCTTGCTGCAGGCTGCGCCTTCCAGAGGCGCGCACGGGCCTCGCTGCCGGAGCTAGGTCCGGGCGCGCCTCACTGAGGCCGGCAGGCGGCCTGATTGTCGGCTGCGGGTCAGGACTGCACAGAGACCGTTGCCACGGCCCGTCCGCGGCGAGGCTGAAGCGGGGCTGGCGCGGCTGCTGCAGGACGAGATGCTGCCGCCCAGCCAGATGCGGGAGCTGTACGAGATCGCCCGCGCTGCCGGCGTGGATGTCACGTGGGTCGACTTTCCCGAGGCGCACCACATGGGTGGGCCGCTCCCTCCTCCAATTCGGCGCAGACGATCCTGCCTGCCCTGGCTGGCTCCGGCCTGGATGCTGGGGGCTACCTGCCTGACCGAGTTAAGGTGCCTGAGGCGGCCTACATCTGGCGAGGGCTGCCGGGCTGCTGGCTTCAGTTGCGAGCTGTCGGTTCAGCAGGCGCTCAGTTTAAGAGATTCTTTCCCTTGCCCTCGTGCGCCGCTGAGGCCCAGACGCGTCAGCCTAGGCAGGGCCGGCAGCTGCTGCGCGGGGGGCAGTCGAGGCCTCTGTCAGTGCGCAGAGCTTGCGCAGGGGCAAGGGAAATACGATTGGGCTGGGGTTGTAACTGCAACGGTCGTAACTGCCGCAGACGCGTATGAGGTCGCGCGGGCCTACTGGCCGGCCGTGGTCGGCTTCTACAGGAAGCACCAGGCGGCGCCGCCGCCGGCTGCCGACGCCGACTCAGAGGTTTGCTGCTCATGACTCGGGCCGCGGGCTGTCGCTGAGTGCGATGCAAACAGCGAGCTGGCACTGCCTGCTGCGGCGCATGCTTGCTCCAGTAATAGACGAGGGGGATTTGCCAGTCTTTTACCAGAAATGAGGACGGCTGGCCGCAACATTACGAAATCGATCACGCTGCTTGGTCTGCATTTGCAGCCAATTTGCAGGCAATTCGCAGGCAGGGAAGCATGGCCAATTCTGCGTTCAGCGTCTCCAATAGCCAGTTCTGAATGCCAGCATGGCAGCCCAGCATGCTTGAGTGGCACCGTGCTCCCCCTGCCAGCTGGCATGACCGGCCGGCCTGCTGCCCCACCGTCGCAGGACAGGCGACTTTGAGAAGATCGAGGCCGAGCAGGAGCTGGAGGGCAGCAGCCCGGCCGGCCGCGCCTGAACCAGGCGCAAGCGGAATTCTAACAGTAAGAGTGCAACCTCCTGTGCCTGCCTGTACCAACCCTGACCCCCTCACACACATGTGGGCACCTCATCTGGGCCGGTCTCCCGAACTGCAGACCTGTGGGAGGCCCTGTGTTGTGCTGCGCTTTGTGTGACTGCGAAGGCCACGTGCTGATGCTGTTCTCTGGACGTTCAGAATCACTTCCATTCCTCACACTTGCAGACAGTCGGCGTCGCCGCCGCATGCCTGCCGGCGGCAGGCAGTGCTGCAGGCAGTGCATCGCACGCGCTCCTCACACTCACTGACACGCAGGCTGGCCGCTTGCGGCTGAGCCACCGTGTGTCTCTCACATGGCTCGAGCAGCAAACACCCCACATCGCAGCGGTCAAACCATTCGCAGCAGGACAAACAGGAGGCAAGTCAGGAGAGCACAGGGCAGCGGGCGCTGCGGTGTTTGGCTGCTCTGCAGCAGCCGCGCCCCCGCCAGGGAGGGCTGCAGGCCTCCCCCTCTGCCAGTCGTAGCACAAAGCCAGTGCCAAGCAGCCCCGGAGCAAAGCCAGGCACGGGGCTTCGAGCCAGGACGCAAGTCAGGCGGCGGGTTCAGACGACCGGCAGCTGCGTGGGGGAGGGCACAAAGCAGGCGACGATGACGCCCAGCACTGCGCCGCTCATCACCTGCAGGTGGCCGCAGCCGCTGCTGTGAGCGGGCCAGCCTGCTGGTTGCCAGGCTGGTCGGTGTGCCAGGCACGTGACTTGCCGAGTGGCATGATGCAGCAGGCATGGCAGCGCACTGCCATCGGTAGCTGTGTCCCTCTTCACAGCATTGCAGACTGCGCATGGGGCAGGGAGGCAGCGACCCCTTTGGTGGCCGCACCAGGTGCGCTGGCAAGCGCCGGCAAGCAGGCGTCGGGCACGCGGCCTGCAGGAGGGGGCGGGGGCGGCTGCGCGCCTGGATGGGCGTGTGCCCCAGCACCTCCTTCAGCTTGCGGTCGCTGACCGGGTGGCCCTGCAGCACGTCCTCCAGCAGGATGTTGAGCACCTCCGCCTGCTTGCCTGCGCCCCAGGGTCGACACGCGGCCTCAGCAGCGCGCCAGGAGCGGGTGGCGTGGTTATGGGTGGGAGTTGTAAGAAACCTGCGTGCCGGCGCACGCCCGCGGCATCGTACATTGTGATGACGGTGAAGCAGAGCGCGACCGCAAAGAGCGAGGAGCCGAGGCCAAACTCGAGCGCGACCGCCGTGGTCACCGCCTGCGGCCGGCGCATTTTCAAACGCTGCCGGCAATGACAGCCTGTCGCGAGCGGCCAGTCCAGGACTGCGGGCCGAGCCGTCCCTGATGGCCCGCAGCACTGAGTCGCTGTCAGCCGGCCTGCCTGGAGTATCACTGCTGGCTGCGGATGGGGCAAGGCAGGCAAGGCCACAGGCGCAGATCCCAAAGACGAGTGCTGCTCGGATGGGCAGAGCGGGGCAGGCGAGGGAGGCGTGCCGCCGTGAGCGCCGAGTGCGAAGAGGGCATGCCGCCCGACTCGACCACCGCCATCAGGTCCCACACGCCTTTGTAGTACCGCTTTGTGAATATCTGCGGCACAGGGCGGCGGCCGTTGGCGAGACAGAATGCCAGAGGCTGCCATAAAACCGGCCGGCCGCATGCAGGGTCAGCAGCAGCAGCAGCAGTAGCCGGGGGAGAGGAGCCGAATGTTGCTTGTATGGGAATTCATGGGTGTGTGAGCAGGGACGGGGCGGCACCTTCAGGAATTGCGCAATGAACCAGCCCCAGAAGCCGGCCTGGAAGATGTAGTTGTGCGTGAGGTCCGACCAGCCGCCCATCGGCATCACCGTCGTCGTCACCGCGCTCAGCAACGTGGGCAGCTCGGCGGTCGGGCTGCCAGGCCGCCTGTCAAGCAGTGTGCTGCGGTCAGCAGCTGTGTGCTGTGCCCGCGCATGCCCTGACTTGCCTGCGGCTGTGCGTGCTTCCACAAGCATGCAGCTGTCCGACGCATGCCCAAGCTGGAAATTGACACTTTCGTGATCGGCCCGCCCCGATTGAAGGCAGATTGTTGAAGAAGTTCCAGGGGCAGACCACTTGGCGTGGGTCCGCATCTCGCCCTTGAAGCTCGCCCACGCGGCAACCAGCCGCTTGCTCGCCTCGATCAGCCTCCGCCGCTTGCTCCCTGTCGGCAGCTCTGCTAGCAGCGCGTCCAGCAGGGCGGGGCCGCTCGCTTGGGCGCCCGACGTCGATGCGCCCTCGCTGGCCGCCGCGCGAACCTCGCCCGCGTGCCGCGATTCGCGGTGCAAAAGGTGGTGTGTGCAGGCTAACGACGGCCGCTGGCCCAGTCGAGCGTGCTGCAGGTGCTGGACCGGCGCCTGACCGCCCAGACCTGGGTGCATGGCGCGTTGCCCGCTGGGTGGTAGGCTGCCGCTGATCGGCGTCATGGTCTGACGAATGCCTCGTGTGTGCGGATTGTGGTGTCCCCCCTTATATTCTGCTTGCGGCCCTCTGGCGCGCAGAATCGGCAAAACCGCACAGGAGCTCGTGTGGCCTCGCTCGAGCGATTTCAAGTACATCGATTGTCGGCAACCCAAACCCACTCGCGCTATCTGACAACCAGCAGTCGGCGAGCAAGCGCGACTGCTGCTTAAACCTTGTACTGGTACAGCATGCCGCCATCTGCGCAACCTCGACCACCAGACCGGCGCTAAAAACAGCATCAATAGCGCAGCTGGAGTGAGGGATGCGCTCGGAGCGCTGGGAGCGTGACGATGTTGGCACGTTTGGCAAGCTCGCATGCAGCAGGCGCGCAACTCAGTCGATCCATCTCATTGCCTGCTGATTCTTGCTCTTGTCGACCGCTGATTGAATGGTTGGCCGATAATCACCAAATGCAGGCGCGATGGCGCCAGCGCGGCGGCCTGGCAGCGGCTCCTGGCCGGCAAGCCGACGGACGTCGCCTCGCTGCAGCCGCGCGGCGCTCTCCTCGGCTTATCGGTGCAACAGAGCGCGGCTGACGCGCTCGTGCCGACCGCACGCCAGGCCAGTCCGCACTACAACGACCATCTTGCCCATCTAGTTTTGAATTTCAGTTGGGGGAAAAAGCGCTTAGAGACAAAGCGCTCCGCTGCAGACGCACGGCGTCGACTGCAGCTTCACGACCGCGAGCGACGGCGGCCTGCTGACGGGTGTGCTCAGCTGGGGCACCGCGCGAGCCTGGACTCTGACATCCAACTGGGAGCGCGCACGCGGGCCGGGCGGGCAGGATGCGGCCAGCGGCACGCTCAGCCTGCTGCCCAAGCGGCGGGCCGTCAGCCTGGAGCTCTGCAACAGGCAAGACCTCACTGCTTCGCAGTCGCACACCCGACCTTGCACCTCCCTCAACGGATGCGCTGGGGGCGGGGCGCAGGCGGGCGGCGATGCTGGGCTCGGGCGTGGTCAGGGCCAGGCTGGAGGCAGTGCAAGGCGAGGGACTGTCGCTGGCGGTGGGGCCGCGCTTTGGCGGCCGCGGCGGCAGCCTGACCGTGGAGGCCCAGAGCGACCTGCGCCACCGCTCGCACCTGCACCTGGGCCTGCGCCTCGGACGGCCGCCCCAGATGCAGCCGCAGCAGCAATCGCAGCCGGATCAGCCACAGGGAAAGCCGCTCACTCCATCCCCCATACAGCCCCCGCAGGGTGCGGGCTGAGTGGTGACCCGCCCGGCGGGCCTGCAGGCAAGCTGGCAGGCAGGGCCAGGTGGCAAGGCAGGCCGCCGCCCTCACAGGCCGAGCAACCGCGGCCCGAAGCAGCAGAGCCGCAGCCCTGGCGGCAGCCGCTGCAGGGCAGCCTGGCAGCCGGCCTCGCGGCACATCGCCTGGCCGCCGGGCAGTCGCCGGAGCAGGACCTGCCGGCCCCAAGCCCGGCCGCAGCGCCGGCAGCCGAGCCGCCGCAAGGCAGAGGCGCCGGCCGCCGGCAGCGCGGTCCCAGGGGCCGCGGCGGGCGCAGGCAGCAGGGCAGCGGCAGGCAGCAGCCGGCGGGGGGCAGCGGAGGCGGGCCGCGGCAAGAGGGCGGCGGCGACGGCAGCGGGCGGCAGCCGAGCGGCGGCCTGGCCGCGCACTGCTGGCTGCCGGCCGGCTCGAAGGGGCCGCTGCGCTGGCGGGCCAGCCTGCAGCGGGAGCTGCCCTGCCGCCTGACGGGAGCGCTCTGCGTGCACACCACAGGCGCAGCCCGCGTCCCCTCCCAGCCTGCCAGAGGGAGCCGCGGGTCCGCCTGCCAAGGGGCGCGGCCGCTGCTCTCGTGCAGGCAAGCGGCAGGAGCGGCGGCAGTGCGAGGCGCGGCTGTGGGCGCCGGTGGGCCCCGGAGTGGTGCTGTCTGCGGAGGCCGCGGCAGGGGGGCAGGCGCCCGGCCGCGGCGGGCTGCAGGGCGGCCTGCGCCTGGCGAGCAACCGGCGCGGACAGCCGCGCTGGCAGTGCAGCGCGAGCCTGAGCGCCGCCAAAGGCCCGCCGCCGCCTTCGCCCATCCATAACAACCCGCCACATGCAGTTGCGCATGGATAGCCATGAATGCTCAGTGAGTCACTGTGTCCGCAGGCCTGCAGCTGGCAGGCAAGTACGGCAAGGAGGTGCTGCCGCCGTGGCTCTTCCCCGCCTTTTTCGCCGACAGGCTGGCCGGGCGCTTTGCGCTGTCGCTCGCGCCTCCGCTGCGCCTCACCCGGCTGAGCTTTGCCGCCTGCCTGCCGCTCTAAAGCGCGCAATCTTGGAACGAATCGGAACAAAGACTCGTCGTCTGTTCTGGTAGTTTTTATTCTCACACGACCGCTCGCTCGCTGTCCTCTCTTGGTACACCGTGGCCTGCACAGAGGCTGTGACTGCTCCAGCCAGCAGGAGCGGGGGGCAAAAAAGGATTGAAAAACTCGGGTGCCGCACGACAACCCTCACCGCTCACAAGCGCCTGCAACAGAGCCCCGCCAAGTCTGTCACCGCCGCGGCGGCCCACGGTGCCGCAGGCGCACAAGCCGGTCGCTGCGCTGCACCTGGGCCAGCAGCCACTGCAGCCCCTCGGCCACGCCCTCGCCGCTGAGCGCCGAGAGCGGCTGCACACGCGTCGGCCGGGCGTCCAGCTTGCCCAGGCCCAGCGCGGCCTCGACCTCCCTGCCGGGCGCCGCCTCCGCCAGGTCCTGCTTGTTGGCCGCCACCAGCAGCGGCGCGCCGAACAGCTCCTGGTTGCCCAGCACGCGCTCCAGCGTGCGCTTGGCCTCCTCCAGCCTGCACAGCACAGGGCACCCCGAGCGGACGAGTTGGGCGCAAGCAGCGTGGTCGAGTGCTACGTTGTACACAGGCGCGGAGCAGAGGGTCCTGTGGATTTCACAGGGGCCGCACCGCTCCGGCTCGGCTGCATCCACGACGTAGATGACAGCGTGGGAGTCGCCATAGTACTTGTCCCAGATGCTGCGCAGCCCGGGCTGGCCGCCCAGGTCCCAGAAGAGGAAGGACGCCTTGAGCGCTTCCAGGCGGCCTACGTTCAGGCCGACGGTCGGCAGGATCTTGTCCGGCTCGAGGCCGGGCACATCGCCAAACATCGTCTTGAGCCGCTCCAGCAGCACCGTCTTCCCTGTAGCCAGCGCATGCGGCAGGCGTCAGCCCAGGGAACGCTTCATTCTGCTGTCTCTGTGCAGACAGATGCAGGCTCCAGGAGCCCTGGGAAGGGGGGCTTGTGATGCTCGCGGGCTCACCAGCTTTGTCGGGGCCCAGGATGAGTATGCGCAGCTCCTCCTTGCGCGTCACGTACTCGAAGAGCCCATACAGGAGGCTGAACATCTTGGTGGAGTTCCTCCTGTCTTGGTGATGGCGATGCTTCTCCCGCGAGGGCGCGCCAGGAACCGTGAACGTAGCACCACTTTGCTCTTCTCAGATCACAGTCTCGACGAGGTTGTGCCAGCAGCACAGGCGGGGCCGGGCTGTTGGCAGGCTCAGCCAAGCTGATGGCTGGCGGAACTCGATGGCACGTAAACTTGTATGAACCAGGCGGTGCCGGCGCGTTCTGAAGCTGCTTGTCCTCTGCTCTTCTTTTGTGCCCGGAGCTGCGGAAACTATTTCGTCGGTGGGTCTGATTGGCCTGACGACTTGGACGACTTGCAACCAGGCTGGCTCTGCCGGCAATGGTGGCGCTTGCCAAGTTGCCATCTCCATCTCTTCAAATGCCAATCGGCTCGCTACTAGGAAGCTGCTAGGAAGACAGGACAGGATGTGAAGCCGCTGCCGGGAAAACACAGTCGGGAAAACGCAGGCGCAGGAAAAGTTGGAAAAGGGTGAAAACGTGCGTGCCGCAGGGCAAAGCTTGACTACTATCAGATCGCAGATTGCTGCGCAGGGGCATGCCGTGGCTGCAGACACTCGCCGCTGCTCCAGCAGGCTCTTAGCCGATGGCGCCCTCAGATGTCGTGGAAGTGGGCGCCGCCGAAGAGCATCTAAAAAGCAAGCAAACCAGCCGAGTCAGTCTCCAGGGCTCTGGTGGTGCAGGCAAGCAGAAGCAGCGCAGGGGGGGAAGCAGCTCGCCAGCCAGGAGCGCTCGATCACGTAGGGCGTGGCCCAGCCGGCCGTCTGCGTCGTCTCTAGCATCTTCTCGTAAACCTGCTTGGGGTGCTGCAGCGCGCGCGACCGCTCAAAGCCGAGCAGGCCGCCGAACGCAAAGGTGCCCTGCGGCCAGCCGCCACACGCCTCGCTCCCTCAGCCGGCCCGCTGGCGCAACCACAGCAGGGCGGCCGGGACCGAGGGGCGCAGGGGAAGAAGCGCGCCACTTCCAGCTCGTTCGGGATCCAGTTTGGCAAACCGATCCTTGAGAAGTAGTGTCGGATCAAATTGATGCCGGGAGGGAGGTTGCCCTGCTCCGCGCGGTACCCTCGCTGGATGTTGACGCTGCCCTCGTCCTGCAGGCCTCAGTGGCAGCACCGCCTCAGCAGCAGGCAGCAGGGCTCGGGAGCCAAGATCGCAAGGGAGCAGGCTGTGGTGTGCGCACATGGTACCTGCGAGCAGCAGGAGCCCTGGTAAGGACAACCAGCTGGGCAGCGCTGAGATGATGATCAGGAGGGCAAGCTGGAGGGAGGCGGACCAGACGGAGTTGAGCGTGCGGGTGCTGACTCGCTCGCTGCGGTACCACGGGTGCCGGCTCATGATGGCCACTGCACCCGGCAGCCCCGTCTCATCAGCACACTGCTGTGCAGTCTGTCCCAGCCCTGGACAGAACGCTGATCGCTTCGGAGGCTAAGCACTGCACCCGCCTCCTCCGGCGTCCGGAAACGCTCGTCGCCGTCCCGCTTGTACACGCGGCTCATGCCCTGCACGCTGCCGAGCAGCGTCGGGTTGCGCAGCAGCTCCAGATAGTGCCGGTTGTGCACAAAGGGGTCCGCCTGCGCGCCAGCATTGCCTGCTGAGCGCTTGTTCCCCGAGTCGGAACATGCAGCGGAGCCGGAGGGCATCGCGCCTGGGAGAAGACGGTGTAATCTGCTAGGGTGCCGTAGCGGCGGACCAGGTGTTCTGCAAACGTGTTGGCCTCCCGGCCGACGTTCTCCAGGTCGATCACCGTCCAGTGCCGCCCCTCTGGCGGCTCTGGCATCGGGTGCTCCTCGCCGCCCTGCGGCACCAAGGGTCCGACCCAGGCTGATGCCCTCCTCCTCGTGACACAAGAAAGCACGCGACGACCAGCCGAGTTGCCGAGCACGTGCCTTGTTGTAGATTGTGACTTCCCAAAAGCGCGGCGCGCGCGCGAACCATGATAGGTCGTCCTCCGAGTGGCGCGCAATGACGAGCTCGTACTTGATGCCGCCGCCGTGGTGCTCGGGCTCCTCGCGCATGTGACGGTGCGTGGTTCCAGGCTGGTGCGCAGCGCTGTCCGCGGCTCCAGCGCGAGCCAGCACCGCGGCCAAGCACGCCAGCAGGAGGGCGCGCTGCATGGTGCTGCCTGCAAGCGCGGCGAGCGGCGGGCTAGGACCCAGCTGCTACCAGCTGCGTCGCACCTCGGCGCCGCGACGGCGGCCCGCCGCCCTTCGCAGAGGCTGCAGCAGCAGTGAAGAGCGCGCAAGAAGGGACTGAGCCCCTGCTGGAGGCGGAGGACGCACGCCGCGCGGTGCTAGTAGGTCGCGTGGAGAGGCGCGTGCAAGAACGTCAGCCCGCCCGCTAGGCCAGCGCTGAGACCTGGCGCACTGCCTGTGCTACACAAATGATCCCACAACTGGTCCCACATGCGCTGCGAGTTGCTGGTGTTGCATTGCCTGCGACTTATCGGACGGCTCGAAGCGCGCAGCTAGGGCAGCGGCGGTTACACCCGGCCGCCGCGGCCGCGAATTCGACCAAAGCGCAGTTCTAGACGGACGCGCCCCGCGCGCTGACAGTCAGCGCGCGGACGACCACAGCTCGCGCAGCAGGTTGAAGCGCTCGGTCGTGTGCCCCTGGCGGTCGGGGTCGTACATCTCGACCAGCGTCTCCAGCTCGTCCGCGCTCTCGTCGTCCATCTCCAGGCTGACCTGCGGACGCGGCGCGGACGCTCGCCTTTGCAGCCGATCGTCCCGCTGCGAGTCCAGGTCGAAGTTCGCCAGCCCGGCCGCAACAAGGAGGGCAGCCAGAAACCACGCCATGCAGACATGAGAACGAGCTCAAAGCTCTACTTTCGAAGGAATCAGCTCCATCTCAGGGCAGCAGCTGCCTGCTCGGAGCCCTAGCAGGGTGTTGCAGGCGGGGGGCCGCCCTCTCCCCACCTCTTCGATGAGGCCGTCCGCCAGCAGCGCCGCCTCGCTGGGCGGCTCGTAGTCGGCCAGCCCCTGGCTGATGGGGCTGGGCGCCTCCTCGCTCGGCGGCGTCTCGTTCTGCAGCGCCTCCAGCAGCCCTGCGTGCGCATCGCACCCCCCGCTCAGCCGCCCGGCCCGCCCGGCTCCGCCTGTAACTGACGCCTGGCCCGCTTGGCTCCGCCTGTAACTGACGCCTGGCCCGCCCGGCTCCGCCTGTAACTGACGCTCGCGTGCGGCCCATCTTTGGAAAGCAGTCGGCCAATCGGGACAGCCACAAGCGGAGCGCGCCTCGCTCAAAAGCTTCTCTGCCACAGGGATGCCATGAAATTTTGATTCTTATTTTGAATTTCCTCTAGTTTGATAATGTCCATTTTATTCTCAGAAATTCCATTTCAATTAATGGAACACAGGTCGCCCCCGCCGGCACCCAGCAGGCAACAGCCGCCCGCGAATGCCGCGGTTTGAAACCCTACAGGAACCCTAAACCCTGTGCAGGGTCTGGCGGGCGGGGACGCGCCCGGCGGCAGCGGGTCGGAGGCCAGCTCGTCCGGCCGGAAGCGGGACAGCAGCTCGCAGATGACTCGCAGCGGCAGCCCGGGCACCACCTCGCCCCGGATGGAGCGGTCGGTCAGCCCCTCCTTGGGCATCATCAGCAGGTCGGCCGTCGCGCGCAGCTTCGGGAAGAGCATGTAACTGCCGCGCGGTGCGCGCGCAGGCGGGAGTTAGGGTTACAAGTCCGACGGCTTCCGGTTTCCGGCCCATGCCGCAGGAGGCAGCTCGCCGAATCTGCGAGGGGGGTCTCTTGGACAGGGGCGGCTGGCGGAGGCTGAAGGCGGGTTGGTGCTGCGAGCAAGGCCGCGGAAACAGCCAGCGCCGCCGCCCTGCGCTGCAGCTGCCTGCCGAAAGGCCCAAACACCACGCCAACCCCCACCTCCGCAGCCAAGCCAGCGGCACTCCGCTGTGCCAGCCTTCCCTGGGCCATCCCCCGGACAGCGCAGCCGGGGGAATTATTAGGGTTCAAGGTGTAGGGTTTAGGATTTAGGGCTTCGGGTTCCCTAAAGCCTACACCCAAACCCTAAACCCTAAGTGGGGTGAGAGGCGCGAGCGCGGGCCGCACCCCTCCTCGGGGCTGCCCTTGTCGTTGCGCAGCCCGATGTCGGCCGCCCACTCCGTCCACCGCGTGGCCGCCATCTTGAGCGCGACGCCGACGCCGAACGTCAGCGGCCCGCCCGGCGCGAACGGCAGCATGCGCTCCTCCAGCGGCAGCTCGGCCGCGGGGCCGCCGGCGGCAGCCCCCCGCCAGCCGCGGGAAAAGGCGTCCCGCCCGCCGCCGCCCGCGCCTGCGAGCCGCCGGATCGGGCGCTCTGCCCGGTGTTGAAAACCCTAGATTCTTCAACGGAAAATCCTGCATCGTTCCCACCCGGGGCCCTGAACGCCGCAAAGCCCTGGCGCGGGCGCGGCTGGGCGCTTGGGCGCCGGCAGGCTGGCTCGAGCGTCCAGATTGCAGGCGAGCCGTCACTGCAGCCCGGAAGCTGTGCCAGCCGGGAGAGCTAGCGTTTAGGGTTTAGGGTCTAGGGTTAAACCCTAAAACAGCTAGCGAGGCGGCGGCCAGGCAGGCTTGCTTGGCTCGCGCTGCCGAGCAGCCTGTGATTCTTCTGTGACGTTGTTTCGACAGCCCTTCTAGGCGCTGTGGCTCCTGAAGGCCGGGAGCAGGGCGACGGCGGAGGCTGCCCGCCAGGCGGGGCTTGCTCTGCTCACCGCTGCCAGCGCTCCATGGCAGCTTCCGAGGGCGCTCCCAGACCAAGGGGAAGGGACGGCGCTTTCAAGCACCGCTCCCAAACCGCGGAGGATGGCCGCTCCTGAACCGCGGAGGGGGGCAGGGCGCACCCCACACGAGGCGGTCCAGCAGCGCCGCGTCGAGCCGCCGCATGAGCGCCGTCAGGCACTTGTGCTTCAGCATCGCCACGTGGCCGGGCGTCACGCAGGCGGCGGTCGGCAGCAGCGCTCGGTGCGCCATCTGGGACGCGGGGCGGACGTTCGGACGAGTCAGCCAGCTCGGTTAGGGTTTAGGGTACCCCGACCCTAAACCCTAAGCCAACCCTAAAGCCAGCTCGCGGGCCCCTCGGAGGCCCGCTTCAGGGTTTAGGGTTGATGTAACTGACACTAAACCCTGAAAATGTAAGCGTGCGGCTGCAGCCAGCCTCGCTCGATGTGCGTTGGAGCATGTGAAGAGAGCGCGGGGGGGGAGCCGCGTCCCTAAACCCTAAACAGCTGCCCGACCGAGCAACGGCGGCATCCGCACCCTCAACCCTGGCTCGATACCCTAGACCCTAAACCAAAGCAGACCCTAATCCAAAGCCCCGGCGTGCCTGCAGCGCATCGATCCAGCGCTGCACGGCGGCCTCCTCGCGGCTGGGCGCGATTATCCACTGCTTGGGCTGCGCGCCCGGCAGGCTGTCCGCGGCCGCGCCCTCCAGCAGCACGCGCGCCCACAGGTGCTGGAACAGCTGCTGGAAGATGTGGGCCTCCAGCTCGCGCAGCGGCGGCACCAAGACCTGCAGCAGCGGGGGGGGAGGGGTCAGGAGCCCCGAGCAGCTTCCCGGCGAGTAGTCTTAGGGTTAGGGTAAGGGTTAGAGTGGGGTTGGGAAACCCTATTCCCGCCCTGCATCCCAGGATGACGCTGTCAGCAGGCCGCTGCAGGCGATCTTTTCTGCTGCTTCTCTGCGCCCGCCCGGGAGCGCTGCCCTGCCCGCCCTCTCAGCTCAGCCTCGCTGCAGCCGCCGGCAAGCCTGTCGCGCAGATTCTTTAAATTCAATCGCAGGCATTTTTCTAACTCTATGATTTCGATTCCCGGCCCCGAACAAGCAGCCACTGGCGCCGAAGACTCGCCGGCCGACGGACGCGGGGCACCGAAGGGAAAGCGGCGGCCTGTGCTGCCGGGCCGGAACCTTCCGTGGGGCCAGGGAGAGGGACGCCGGCGGAAGGGACTCCCGGCGAAGAACGAGACTCGACCGGAACTTCTCAATCGAACCGGCATCCGACGAATCGTCCCGAACCCTAGGACGAACCCTAAAAACCCTAATATGAACCCTAAAAGGCGCGCCTGCAGGACCCAGTCGAACTCCTCGCCGTCCGCGGCGCCGCCGCCCTCGCCCTCCTCGGCGCCGCGGCACATCGCCCACAGCATCCAGCGCAGCTGCATGCAGTTGCTCCACCAGTAGGCCTGCCCGGCCACGCTGTCGCCCGCGCCGTCGGCCGCCGCCTCCACAGCCCTGCGCGCGCGATCCCACACTTTTAGGGCTTGTGTGTGTGTTGATTATACAGGGTTTTAGGGGTTTGCAGGCACCCTGGGCCCTCTGCTGCCGCCGCCTCCCCGATCAGATCCCCGTGCGCCAAGTTCCCACTGCATAAGGCTAGTGTTGGTTTTAGGGTTTATGGTATAGGGTTTTCCATGATCCCTGGGCCGCTGGGCTCGGCTGCTGCCCTTTCCCCGCCGACAAATTTACCCCCCGGCTGCTGCGCGGCGCTGCCGGCCCGACGGACTGCTGCTGCCGCGGCGGCCGCCGCCTCGACAGCCTCGATGAGCCTGCGTCTCCTCTAGGGTTTAGGGTTTGGGTGCCGCCACAGCAGGCCGCGCGGCAGCGGCCCGGCTGCAGGGCGCAGGCGAGGGGGAGAGGCGTCGACAACACCAGACTGTTTTTCTCGCTTTATTTTTCACTTTCTTGTATTTATTTTTCACTTATTGCCAGAAAAGAAAAGTGAAAAATAAAAAAAGAAAAAATAATGAAAAAAGAAAAGAACAGCCCCGGGAAAGTGTGGGAAGAGGGGGGGGGGGGGGGTCCCACCGCACGGCCCGCAGCCCGAAGATGATGCCCTCCTCGGGGCCGAGGCTGATGGTCGTCCTGGCCAGTCGCCGCGCGGGCGCGTGCACATTGCGGGCCCGCGCCGCCGCCCGCAGCCCGCGCGCCTTGCCAGACCTGACGAGGTACACGCTCGCCTGCGTGGGCAACGGAACACGCCTGGAATCGAATCTAGGGTTTCGGAACTTCGAAAACCCTGTAGGGTTTCAGCGCTTTGGAAAAAGTGACAGGGTGTGGGGTCGAATCTAGGGTTTCGAAACTTCGAAAATCCTATAGGGTTTCAGCGCTTGAAAAAGGTGACAGGGTGTAGAGTGGGCGAGTGCTGTGGGGGGGAGGAGGGAGGTCGTCGGGGTTCAGCTGTCGAGCGACGCAATAGGGTTTGGAAGGGTTTTAAAAAACGAGCAAGTCACAGGGCCCGGCCGTGCGCAAGAGGGGGGTCGGGAAGAGCGGGTGCCGGCCGGCCCCGACGGAGAAAGCAACCCTAAGAACCCTAAACTCCGAACCCTAGACGGGGCGCGCCTCCAGCGCCGCCAGCGCCCGCAGCTCTCTCACAAAGACTTCGTGCGCCTGAGCCGCCGCCGCCGCCGCCGCAGCCTCGCCGCCGTTCGCCGCCGCGACGGGCGTGGCCGCCGCGGGCTCGGGAGCGAACACGGCCGCCGCCGCGGGGGTGCCGGCGCCGGCCTTGGGGGTGCCGCCGGCGGAGGGCGTCGCGAGCGCGAAGCTGGCGCTGCGGCTGCCGCCCGCCAGGCTGGCGCCGCGGCTGCCCGGCGTGGCCAGCTCCCGCAGCGTCGGCGGCGTCGGCGCGACGGGCCGCTCCGCCCCCGAGACTGCGGCCGGCCGCGAGGGTTTAGGGTTCAGAGGCGCTCCGCTCCGCTGCGGCCGATAGCTGCCCCCCGACGACAGACAGCCTCCGAAACAGGCGTTCCAGAGAGTCGTTGGGCGTTTCTCGCGCGCGGTGACTGTGACTGAAACCCTAAATTAAAACCCTAAAGAACTGCGTCTTGCGGAGGCAGCGGGCGTACGAGCTCGCGGCCCCCGAGCTGCTGGCCGCCTTTTCAGTGTTTTTGGGTGCAAGGGTTTTGATGTAGGGTTCAGACACCGCGGGGCCGAGTCACCGGCACAATTCCCCCCAGGCTGGCGGCGCGGGCGACAGGCTGGCGGCTCTTTCTCGGCAGCGAGGCCTCCGCGCAGGGGCAGGCAAGAGGCCAGGTCTCAGGGGTGGGAGCGTACCAGAGGAGGCGGGGGTGGCCGCCGGCTCCGGCACCAGGAAGGGGTTGGTCGCAGGGTCAGGCGTCTCCTCGAATGCAGCGCCCGTGTCCAAGCTGCGCCTGCGCACGGCAGCCTTTAGGGTTTAGGGTTTTGACAGCCTCAGTTCCAGGGTACCCGGAAACCCTAGACCGCCGCCCCCTTCCGGCTCCGAGAGCCTCCCTTTTCGCTGCTGCTGGGCGAGCCGACAAGGACAGGCTGGCGAGCCGGGAAAAGACAGGCTGGCTGTGACGGGCGACTCAGCAGCCGGTGGGCGCGGTCTAGCAAACAAAGGCAGGCTGGCGGGTGAGGAGGCTGGGGCGTTAGGGTTCCAGGAGGGTCTCACGTCGCGCCGCGCAGGCTCTGGATGCGGGACAGCGGCGCCGGCTTGACAGCCTGGAAAGCCGGCACGGCCGGGGTGGTCGGAGGCGAGGCCTCCACGCCTGCAGGCGCGATGAAAAACCCTTTAGGGCCCAGCCGCTGATGCGTTTAGGGTCTGAAGAACCCTAAGAAACCCCCTGTCTGCGCATTCACGAGACAGCCTGGCATTTTGGCAGCCTGGCGTTCACTCCGCCGGCGATCCGAGAGCCCGGCCCTCTGTTCGGCCGGCTCGCATCAGACACCCTGGCGTTCCAGCGTCCCGACACCCTGGCAATTATGGCGATTCGCCAGCCTGGCGATTCGACAGCCGCACCAAGGTCCTCCGGTTCGTCCAGCCAGTGCCGGCCGGGCGCGGACGCCTGCACGGGGGAAACCGGCGGCGGCGGCGCCTCATCCTCTGCAGCAGCCGCTGCTGCTGCCGGCACGGCTGCCAGCGGCCGCTTTCCGATCGAAACGGCGCCCGCCAGCCGCACCTGAGGCGCGCCGCCGCGGGCCACCTGCAAGTGAGCAGCGTTTTTTATGGAACAAACAACAAAAAAGACTTGAATTTTTTTTTTTGTGCAAGCTTCAAGTTTGCAAGGTCGCGGCAACACTTGATTGCTTTGACCTTGCAAAAGCAAAAGCAGAAACAAAGCACAGATTTCAATGTTCATGAAGAAAAGATAAAAAGTACATGTAATCCCAGCGACGGCTTGTTGGAATCGTCAATCATTAAATCTGCATTTAAGAGTATAACTCGGTTAAAAATCAACAATTTTTACAGTAATCAAAACGGCGGCAGCACGCAGCATTCGGGGGGGAGTGAGTCGCTGCGGGCTGGCAGCGGCGGCCGAGGCAGGCGCACTGCAGAAAGGCGAGTAGGGTTTTGGGTTTAGGGTTGAAAGCTGGCTGTGCCAGGGCGCGTGGCTGGCGGGGGGGGGGCGGGCTGCCGCAGGTGGGGTTGCAGGCAGGCTGGATGCCGAAACCCTGAACCCTAACCCTAAACCCTAAACATTCGAAGCAGTGGGGGTGTCACCGGCTCGTCCGGTTGCCGCTGGGCGCCGCCGCTGTCCGGTCTGCGGCCGGCAGGCAGGGAGTTTAGGGTTTAGGTTTCGAGGTGTGAAGTTCGACTCGCTCAGGGTTCGGCTTGCAGCATTCGTGTTCGAGGCACTTGCCCAATTCCCCACCGCTTGATATGCGCGGAAGTGTGAGCTTGGTTGCTGCCCAATCAGCCTGGCATAGGCTGGCAAGGGCTGTAACCCTTCCTTCTTAGGGTTTAGGGCAGGGATCTGGCAGGGACCGAGCACCACGCCTGAGCCCCGGCCGGCTGGCTGCCCGGCAGGGCCCGGAGGCACTGCCGTTAGTCACGGCCGCACCGAGATTAGTAAAATGAGGACCTGTCGAGCTCGAGCGGGGCGGCGGCCGGCTGCGGCTCCTGGAAGGCGGGCGGGCGCGTGGCAAAGGGCGGCGGGGCGCTCCGCTCCTACAACCGGCGTTTAAGGGTTTAGGGAAATAAACCCAAAAAAGACAACCGGCGTCGTCAGGCTGCCGAATGGTGCTGGCTGATGCGAAGCTTTTCTTAGCTTGCACGGAAACGAAGGGACGTTTCCGGGATGGAGCGGCGGCGGCTCCCATGCAAGACTGGAAAGCATGGTGCTTCAGTGTGTTAGGGTTTTGGCTTCAGGGTTCAACCCCTAAACCCTAAACCCTGCAGCACCCTGCAGCAGTGGGAGCGACACCGCTGCCCCTGCCAGCCTGGCACTTGCCAACAGCCAACCCCCCACGGATGGACGTAAAATGCAAGGCCTCTGGGAAAAACTATTCTTCCCCCCTTTTTCCTTTTCTCCGGGAGAAATGCACACATTTCTCTCCATACAAAACGGGCCATCTGAGCCGGGAGAGTCGTTTTCCACCTGATTTTTCCCTTTGGGTCATGTCCATGGAGTTTTTCCCATAACCATAAAGTTTTTACGCCCATCAATGCCACCCCCCCTTTCTCCCCAGGGCAGGCACAGCAGAGCAGCGGCGACTCACCCTCGAGGCCGATCGGGTCATGAAGGGCGGCAGCTTGGCCTCCGACTTCCGCGGCTCTGGCGTGGGCTCGGGCCCGGGCGCCGCCTCAGGCTCCGGCTCGGCCGCCGGCTGCCCCTCCGGCCGCAGCGCAAACATCGGGCGGTTGGGCGGCCGAATTGGCGGCGGCGGCGGCGGCTGCTCGCGGGCGGGCAGCTCCAGCAGCAGCTCAAGCTGGTGCACCTGCGGCTGCTCCGCGGGCTGCGGAGGCTGCTGCTGCTGCTCCGCCCGCTGCTGCTGCGCTTCCAGCTGCGGCTGCTCGCAAGCTGCCGGCTGCTGCTGCTCTGCCGGCTGCTGCTGCTGATCGGAGCCTTCCACCGCCGCAGGCGTGCCCTCCAGCCGCAGCTGCTGCAGCGGGGCCAGCGGCGGGGCCGGCGCCAGCTCCCTGCCCAGGGGAGGCGCGGCCCCGTCTGCAGCCTGCGCTGCCTCGCCAGCAGCCTCCGGTTCCGCGGACGCCTCCGGCTCTGCCACTTCCGAGGGGCCTGCCTCTGCCTCGGCTGCCCCTGCCGGCGCGGGGCTGCCCTCCTGCGCCGCACGCGCGGCGCCGCGCCAGGCGCGCCTGCGGGCCCTGCCCCTGGGCCGCCCGTTGCCCTGCACAGCCCGCCTGCACTGTCAGCTGCAACGCCAGGAGAGTGCCACGTGACTGGCATGGAACAGCAGCTGCTTGTGAACGCCACTGCAGTCGCTTGCGGGTGCGCTCGGGTTCGCAGAGCGGGGAGCAGGGAGGCTTGGGGGCGTGCCTCGCAGGAGGAGGAAGGCCTGGAAGGGTCCGGCTCGGCTGGCTCCCCCGAGCCGAGCTGAGACGGCGGGCGGCTGGCCTGCCGGGAGGGGCCCTCACGGCCCAGCCAGTGGGGCGCAAGCGGCACGGCGCCTTCGCCGGCGGCCGGCAGCCTGGGGCCGCTCCCATGCAGGCCGGGCCCGCCTGCTGCGCCTGCAGGGAACGCAGCCAGCGGTTCAGGCTGTGGTTGGGCTGCGGCTGTGAGAGCGGGCGAGGGGAGTGGGGCGGCTGCCGACAGGGTGAGGGGGGCAGCTCGGTCAGGGAAAGAGGGGCGCACCCAGAGGCGGCGGCCTTGCCAGGCCCTGCAAGCCGTAGGCGGGCACGACGGCCAGCGGCGGCCACGGCTGCACCATGCGCGGCTGCGCCATCGTCGCGTGCTGCGGCACAAACTCCACGCCTGGCGTGTGGCCAGCAGGGAAGTAGGGCACGCCCGGCTGCAGCAGCTGGCCGCCCGACGGATGGTAGCCCTCCATGGCCAGCGCATGCTGTGCTGATGTTGTGGGCGGGCCATTCTGGACCGGCCAGGGCTGCCAGGAGGGGCCGCCCGGCTGCCAGGGGTGCTGCGGGAACATCAGGCGCCCCGGCTAGCGCTGCCGGCCCTGCTCCCCGGATGCTGTCGCCGTGCTCCGCCGGGGAGGCTTGATTCAGCTCAGCGCGGGATCATCAACCGACCCTGCGCGGATGGACGGGGCTTGGAGGAGCTGGGCCGACGAAGGAAGCAAGAAGACACGCGAGCACGCGTCGCCGGCGCAAGAGGCGACCCTGGGACCGCGCCGCTCGAATCGAAAAGGCAAGGCATTCCCCGTGATCGAACACAAAACTCACGGGAATTATGCGGCAGGCAGGATCGTGGGAAGAAAAGCCGACCTTTCTCCCGGGCCGGGCCGCTGCTCGCGCGCGCAAAGAGGCAGAAGCGGTCCCGAAGCGTGCGGTCCGACGCCGCGCCTGCGTGCGCCGGAAGCGTGCGAGCTGAGCACGGAACCGTGTGTCGACACGGTCGACTCGAGAGCGATCGGCCCTATCGAGAGAGGCGTGTCCCAGCGCCGCAAACCCGCGCGATGCAAGCCCGCAGGATCCGCGAAGCCAAACGAGTGAGAGGCGCACCCGAAGCGCGGGCCGGGTGCTGATTGACCTGGGGGTGGGCCTGCTGTGGTCGAGCGTAAAGCCGACAGCAGACTGCCCGGCAAGACGGTAGCAAACCCTCTGGCCGGCATCTCACACCAAATCCCCACAACCCCAATTCAGGCATACTGGGGAGCGAGGACGGCTGGCTCGAATGCTGACGAACTGCTGTGAATATCTGTGCTCCAGCAATTGCAGCTGCGCATCTCTGACCGTTACACCTGACTACGTCCGACCCCATGCCTATGCAAGGCCGCCCCAGACACCGACGGGCCGCGCTGGCGGCATCCAGCGCTTGCCCGAGTACACACTCTCACCCGCCTTCCAGCCGGGCACCTGCAGGAGCGTCGCCAGGTCTCAGGTGCCGAGTCGCATCAGAGTTTTCAGCACCACCCAGAGAGAGGGACAGGGGCCACACGTCTTTCATGATCTTGGCCTCAATCTCCACCGCCTTTTCGTCGCTCTCCACCCACCTGCAGCGCACCAGGACGCCGCTGCTGAACCGCCCCCCGCCTGCCAGCATCCACGGCATGCATTTGCCTGCGGAGGCAAGGATGAAGGGGCGGGGGGCCGCACCGCCGGTCCTCCTCAGCCTGCAGCACCGGAAAGAGCGCCTTGCGCGCCTCCAGCTTCTCGGCCTTGAGCGCGCGCCGGTGGTGGTTCGTCTCCCCCACCTGCCAGCACACGCGGCAACCTCAGTAAGCCAGAGGCTGGTGAGCACGCCCACCATGTCTGAGTCCGAGCCGTGAGCAGCTTGCCACAGCGCATTGTCCAATGTGGGGACTTGCTGCAGGATTAGTCAGGCGGGCAAGGTCATCTTCCCAGGGAGAGGGCGGAGGACGGGGGAAGCAAGCCTTGACAAAACCGTAGGCCATCACGACGGCGCCGAGCGCGAAGAGCGTGAAACCGGTCGGGCCCGTGCTGGGGATGCGGCGGGCGAAGCGGACGGAGGGAAAGCCGCCGGGCGGCGGGCCATCTTGCACCACAGGCATGTCCTTGACGGACTGCGGCCGTTGCAAGCTTGTCAGCCGCCACAGACGACGGATGCCCGTGCCAGTCGGATGATGCAGGGTTTCAACCGGGCAGGGACGCCGTTGAACTGACAACGGCTGTGATGCAGGGGTGAGTCGCCGCTGTGGCATGCCCGGCTTCCTGTTGGCCGTTCCAGCCGTTAAACACAGAGCGAGACGCTTGGAAAAGCCTTCGGAGCTCCGTTCAGCCTTGAGTGGCTGAGGTGCAGCTGTGCACTGGCAGAAACGAGGGCGCCCTGATGCGGAGAAAGAAAGAATGCTGTGCCACACAGCGCACCTTCATGCCCGGGTACCCCCGGCGCAGCGTCTCCGTCATCCTGGAAAACTCCTCGCCGGTCTAAGGGCGCCTGCCCGGCGCGCTGGGGCGCTGACCTCGCGCCAGAGGCTGTCTCCGCGCACCCCTAAATCCTGCCGGCCGATTGCGCCTACCCAGGCGATTCGTAAGCTGAGGCGCCCAACAAGCGGCCACGGTCCCCTGTAGTGCCCGCAGCCCGCAGCTCGCGGTTTAGTGCCCAAGCCCGAACCCTGAGCAAACCCAGCCGAGCGCTTCTCAAGCCGCCGGCGCGAGGGCGGCCTCTTCAACGCGAGCTCGTCTGGCGACCGTGTCGCGCAGGTACGGATCCTGTCTCTGCGTCTGTCGCTTGCTCGCACGCATCCGATCGGACCTAGCCGCCTGGCGGCAGGGCTGCCTGGCTTTGCTGCCAGGAGGCCAGCGCTGGACTGCGCTGGCTGAGACTGCATATCGAGTGCTTTATCGTCCCACTGACCGGGTCCGTGCTGCGGGAAGGCGCCTAAGAGGATCCGGTGCAGCGCCGCTGTCGGAGGGCGTTGCTCGGCGATTTCGGCTGGCCCGGCTGCCTTCACTTGATTGTCGAGCAGCCTGGAAGCTTCTGCAAGCCAGGCTAGCGCTGAGGACAGCAGGCGAAAACACGGCGGCGGATGGCGCGTTTGAGAGGTGGAGCCGCCGGCGTGCAGGAGGGCGCCAAGATGGTGCTCGTCAGCGTGCTGCACGATGCGCTGAAGACGATGTATAACGCGGAGAAGCGCGGGAAGAGGCAGGTGCTGCTGCGACCGAGCTCCAAGGTCGTGATCAAGTTCCTGCAGGTCATGATGCGCCACGGTGCGGTCCCTTCCTTTCTCTTGCTTGCCAATCCATCTGTCCTGGACGCTTTCTTGGCTTCAAATTGACTCTTAATCAAGCCATCAGAGAAGAACTGCCATGACTGTGCGACTTGCATGGCGACTGAGCGCCGCCGCCGCGCTCTTGCAGGCTACATCGGCGAGTTCGAGTTCGTGGACGACCACCGGTCTGGCAAGATCGTGGTGGAGCTCAACGGCAGGCACGTGCCTCCTGTATCCTTTCGGTCCTGCATGCCTCCACGGAGCGGGATGCCCAGCGCTTGCCAGGCCATCTGCTCACAGACTGCAACAAATGGCATGCGTGTGGGCTGCCTTGGCCCGGCCAGCTGGCTGCAACTGCCGCTTGCGAGCGGCGCACTGAGGCGGGCCCCTGCGCACGCACCCCCCAGGCTGAACAAGTGCGGCGTCATCTCGCCCCGCTACGACATCAGCCACAACGACATTGAGGCCTGGGTCGCGCGCCTGCTGCCCTCCCGGTTGGTGGGTCTTCGCCTTTCTTTCCCTGCTGCCTGCCTGCCTGTGGAGCCTGTGCACCGCCGATTTGAGGCGTGCATGCCAGCGTGCATGCCAGAGCGTGCACGCCAGCGTGCATGCCGGGCAATCCCGAAGCCGAAGCTCACCTCCTGCCCTCTCATGCTCCTGCACCACTCGGCCGCGGGAAGGCACAGGCACTGCTGCTGCTGCTGCTGCTGCTGCTGCTGGCACGCAGCAGGTGGCCCGTAGCTGGCAGGAGGCAGGAAAGGGGAAAAGTGCGAAAGCGTCACTGGCGCCGGCTGACGGGGCGCTGACTGCAGTTTGGCGTCATCGTGCTGACCACGTCGGCCGGCATCATGGACCACGAGGAGGCGCGCCGGAAGAAGGTCGGAGGCAAGGTGGGACGGCCCTCCCACCGCTGCCGCCGCCTGCGACCGGGGAACCGCCTAGGCCCCGCCCTGGGCAGAGCCCGAGCCTGAGCCCGAGCCCAGGGCGGAACAAAGCGGCCCTGGCGAGGCAAGTGTTCTGACATGGCGGCAAGAGGGGGGCACGCGCACTGTCAGAGGCTGGGTTGCGCTGCTCCCATGCGAGCAGTCTGACAGACGCTGAGTCAGCAGACAGAGGAGCCAGAGGGACGCACTTCAAAATGCTGCCGGGGGTGGTTTGCACTGCTCTGCTGTAGGCGGTCAGGCGGATGTAGCGGTCAGAGTGCCTGCTGGGAGCCGTCAGGAGCCCATTTTGCAGGCGTCGTTTTGGCCTGCTGCAGACCTTAGCTGGCGCATGCCAGCCAAGTGTGCAGAGCAATTGCTCTCCTCGCTGGCCAGTGGCTTGCCACATGCCACCCACCTGGGCACCCTCCGGCTGCTGCTGAGGCGGAGCTGTGCTCTGCAGGTGCTGGGCTTCTTCTACTGAGGAGCGCCGGCAGTCCGGCTGTTCTGTAACGCTCTCCTTTTGAAGCCGGCCGTCTGATGCGCTGCAAAGCTGACTCACTCAGGAAGCATCCTTGCACTGAGGCACCGCAGCCTGGGAGAGTGCACTGCTGCGCCGCAGCCTGGGAGAGAGGCAGGCATTCAATGCACTGCAAAGCACTGCTCCATGCATGGGAGAAGGGACAAACTTGAAATGATGCATGGGAGGGCCGCAGCTTACAAAGAATGGAGGCTTGTGGCTGCAACGGTTGCCGGCGGATGGGACTGGGTGTGGCTGCGGAACGGACAGGACAGCAAGCAGCCTCTGCGGTCGGCAGGGGGCCAGCGCACCAGAGGCAGCATGCAGGGCGTCTGTTCGTCTGTCAAGCTTGTCCTAATCTGCGATTGCTGCTGTCCGACTAATCGCGCCAGTTGCTTCAGAGCAGCGCTGAGGCGCAGGCGCTGGCAGCAGGAAGCTGGGCGGCAGCCCTCCCATTGTCAGCTCTCTATCTCGGAAGGAACGAGGCGCCACAATTCAGACGAGCTTGGGAAAAACGGTTCCGGCGCGAAAATTCTCATGCGGTGAGCAATCGACCCGCTGGGAGCTGGAGAAACCGGGAGCAGGGAGTTTTCCCTGGCGGAACAGCTGCGCTCTGCTACTTGGCGCCGTTGGCGGGCGCCGGCGCCTCCGCGGGCGAGACGCTGCCCTTGGGCACGGGCAGCTCGCGGTGCGTGTAGGCGACGCCGGTGTCTTTGGCGACCAGGTGCCCCGCGCCGCGCAGCAGCCACTTGCTGGTGAGCAGGCCCTCGACGCCGACGGGCCCGCGCGCGTGCAGCCGGCCGGTGGAGATGCCGACCTCCGCGCCGAGGCCGTAGCGGAAGCCGTCCGAGAAGCGGGTGGAGGCGTTGACGTGCACGCAGGCCGAGTCGACCAGGCGCAGGAACTGCTCCGCGGCCGCCTCGTCGCCTGCGAGGGCCGGGGGGAGAGGCCCTCAGCA
>BHFV01000092.1:0-56069 GCA_003568905.1 Trebouxiophyceae sp. KSI-1 | reverse complement strand
CCCGCAGCAAGCCTCTGCTGCGTGTGGGCAGCCTGCAACGGCTGCCTGGCTCCGGTGTTACTGCCACCCTTCCAGGTGCTCGCCTGACTCGACAGCCGAACCGCGCTGCCGTGACGCCGCAGGCGTGCCGTCGCACGCGCAGTCCAGCGAGGAGCTGCTGAGCCCCACGCGGCCCGAGGCGGCCGCCCGCGCGCCCTCCGCGCGCAGCAGCGGGGAGGAGGCGCGGCACGCCGGCGGCTGGGGCGGGGCCGCCCCCGCGCCGGCGCAGGCGGGCGGGCGCAGCAGGGATGGCTCGCTCAGCGCCGGGGAGGCTGGCGGCTGGGCGGCGGGCGGCGAGGTTTTGGCGCTGCGCAAGCAGGTGGCTGAGCTGCAGCTGCAGAACCAGCAGCTGCAGGCGAGCCTGCGGGCGCAGCAGGCGCTGGTGAAGCAGCTGCAGGCGCGCCGCCGGCCGGCGTCTGCCAGCCCTTTGATGACAAGGCCACTCAGGCTTGGGGGGCTCGCTTTGCCCCGCCGCAGCTTCCGCCCAACTGCTGCGGTTTGGGCCGCCACAGCCTGCCTCGCCACCTGCAAGCGCAGCCGCCTTGCCCTCCAGGCAGCTCGAGGTCTGAACGATGCTGTTACTCCCCCTCTTCTGAAGGTCTCTCCTTCCGGTTGATGCTTGGCAGGTGGACAACTACAATCAGGCAGCCCAGCTGCGGCGCATGGGCCTGGAGCCGCTGCCCTCGGCCGCGGTCCAGCCGCAGCAGCAGCCGGCGCCCGCCACCGAGGTCGGCTGGGCCAGCTTCGACTCGCCGCCCGAGCCGCCGCCTGCCGCCCGCGCGCCGCTGGGACACATCCGGACGCCGATGGATTCGGGGTCCCCTCGGAGATCCACGTGCGCCCGCTCGCCTGCTGCCTGCCTGCCTTCCATGCTGACATCTTAATGTGGCAGCCGGGAAGGCCTGGGTGCGTCTGTGAGACAGCGGGAGTGTCGTTTGGCGGGCCTCGGTGCTGACAGCTGCGTGGGCTGAGCGCCGACGCATGCACTCTGCAGGCTGGGCAACGGCGCGGCGCAGCAGCCGCACTCGCCGCTGCCCGGCTCGGGCGCGGACTTTGACCCGTTCGGCAACCGGGCGGCGGCGGAGAGGGAGGCCGGCGGGACGCCCGAGGTCGGCTCGGGCAACGGGACGCCGTCCGAAGCGGCCAGCCGCCACTCGGCGCTGAGCGCCTTTGCCGAGTCGCTCAAGCAGCCGGCGCTGGCGCAGGAGGCCGACGGCGAGCTGGGGTCGCCGCTGTCCGGCGCGGGAGCCCCGCCGCCGCCGGAGGCCGCCGCCACCTCGCGGCCGCACCGGCACACGCTGCGGCGGTCGCACAGGCGCTCCAACAGCGAGCCGGTCCCGCTGGAGAACCTGTCGCTGGTGGCCGAGTAGCGGCTGCCGGCCTTGTGAGACGCCGGTGCTGTGCCGCTGCGATTGCTAGAGAGCAGCTGATTGCTAGCGTTCAGCCCATCTTGTACACTAGTCGACGTGTTTCTCTTTGTCTTCTCCGGGGCTCGCCCGCTCACTTCGCTCTGTGCTCTTTCAAAAAGGCATCTAGCATCTGCAGCGGTGTAGCGCCGCCGCCGGTCCAGAAAGCAACAGGAAAAGCGCCCTCAGGAGGCGTGAGCGGCCGGACGATTTTTGACAAGAGCGCCCTGCACCCAAACTGCGGGCGACCGTCCGCACGGAAGGCTCCTTCGCCTCCAACCAGTATGCCTTCAGCCTGCGGAGAAGAGCGAGGCCTTTCGAGCCCCTGCCGGAGTGGACATGTCGCTGCATGCCTGCATGCCAGCAAATCTTTTGGGAGCAAGATCCACCTGCAGATGGCGGGTGAGGCTGACAAGAGTTTCGGGAGACAGCTGAGCCTCCACTGGCACTTCTTTTGCAGGGCTGCCACCGTCGGCGCCCGAGAGTGCGGCTGCTTGCTTGCCGGATGATGCGACCGCCAGGCAGAGCACGTGTCGCCCTCTTGTCGCAGCAAACAGCCGGGCGGGGCTCACATAGGCCATTGGTGACGAATTGTGGGTGCCACGAAGTCCATGAAGTTGGGGGAGCTGCATGCCAGGTGCTAGGCTGGTCCTCTTGTAATGCCAAGTTTGTTTCAAGCATGAGACAAGCAGCACCATGGTCCCTCTATCAATTGACGCAGCACTCAAGCACACGAGCACAAGCAAGCAATTCGCCAGCCGATCGAGCCAGCAGCTCAGTAGGCGCCGAGCGCCTTGGCAGCGGACTCGAACTCGGCCGCGGCCGCAGCGGTGAGCGGGTCCTGGAAGAGTTCGTCGGCTGCATGGCAAGCCAGCAAGCACGTCAAGCTGGGAGCTGCCCTTGAAATGCAAGGGCAAACGGCATGCAGCTTGATGGCAGGGAGACGCACCGACGGTGGGTGGCAGCGTGAAGGTGTCGCAGCCCTGCAGGCCCGTGGGCGATGTAAGCAGCTGCAGCCTTGCAATTGGAGCAGAAACGACTGGCTAAATACAGCAGCAGAGGGCCCACCTGCGCGGCCAGGGTGGTGACGTCCGAGGCCTTTCTCAGCGAAGCCACCAGGATCCGCATGCTGCTGCCGACGCCCTTGGAGATGTCGTTCATCTCCAGCACCTCCTTGAAGCCCTGCCGCAGCGGCAGCTGGCTGGGCGCACTGCCAAAGCCGTTGCAGTGACTGGAGAAGCGCATGCTCCAATGCCGAAATTGCGTGCTGCAGATGAGCAGCGAATCCCTGGCGCGTTTCATAGCAAGCGTGCGCTCCCTCTGATCTGTCAGATCTGCGCAGCCCGCAGCCGCATGCTGGATGCACCTGGCAAGTGGGGCAGGGAGGCGCACCTGCTTGCCCGCATCGTTCATGCGGTGCAGGTAGGGCGCCGCATAGTCAGCCCCCAGTGCCTGCGCCGCCAGCGCCTGCGCACTCGAGTGGATGGCTGCGGGGGACACACATCCAATATCAGCCTGACTGTCCTTCAAAATTGAAGGTTTATCATGAGGCATGGCATGCAATGGAGGACTGACCAGTCATGGTGACGAGGGCACCCTGACGCTTGAGGCTGGCGCCGATGTTGACCCCCGCCTCCGTCATTGGCAGCTTGATCGCCACGCGGGCGTCGATGTCTGCAATGTCCAGCGCAGTGGAGTACAGCTCCTTCTGGTCGCGGCCCCACGCCTGCAGCTGCAGCTCCTGGTAGCCCAGGTCGAACGCCTGCAGCCGTGGTCGCCGTGTCTGGCACTGCTATGGCTGCCAGGTCGTGGTGTGAGGGAGGCGGGTGGAGAAGGTGCCTGCTTGGCGAGGATCTTGTAGACCTTTAGGCTACACTGCGGCACCTGATCCTGCTTCAGGATGAGCGGGTTGCTTGTGATGCCTGCAACGGCGCGGTTTGTACTCAGTCCCTGTGGTGGGTGCAGCTGTTGGGATGCATCAGAGCGCAATCAGGGCGAACCGTAAAACGTCTCCCGCGGACTGAACTTCTCCCATTGGTAGACAGATGCCGAGTCCAGGAAGAGGCGCAGGCTGCCCCGATTGTCTGCTCGGGTCGTTCGTTGCGTGCTGCCCGTAGCACAGCGCACCGCCATGCCCGTCCGCCCAGGCCGCCCAGCCCGCGTGGCGGGCCTGAAGGCGTCAGGCCTGATCGAAGAAGACCCCATCAGGCTGCCGCAGCGAGCGAAGCGAGGCCCCTGCAGGGCCGACGAGATACCAAACGCGCCGATCGGTTTGGCTGCTTGGCCGACTACCCCGCAGCTGCCGTGCGGCCTGCTGCCTGTGCCAGTGCCTCAGCGGCCTCGCTGCGACTCGCTAGAGGTCTCCTGGAAGGCTGCTCGAGCTTTTGGCAGCCTCGCAGGAGAAAGAGTTTTGAAAGGCGCTAGGGCCGACATTTGGGCGCTAAGGATCGCCTCCACGATGACCGATCGCATCTCACTGATCCTTCCAGAAGAGCTCAGGGACGTTTCGATGGACCACAGCGTCGAGGCCTGCGAGATGCAGCTCAATACCAATCACAACAACGTCATGCAACGTTGCCGAGGAGGTGCAACAAGTAAACTACCGCTGATCTCTTCAGGTACACAAGTAATGCTTCCGATCTCGATTACGCATGAGATGCCGCGGCAAGCATTGCGTCGCATGCGGATCTGCATGCCCCGGAGCACGGTAAATCAAGCGCAAACCAAGCATCCACGCGAGCGTGTATACACGAAAATCACTGCATTGATCCAAGAGTGAAGAGTACCGTGCGCTGCCGGCGGCGAAGGCCCGTCGTTTCGCGACCCTACTTGCTTCCGACACAAACAGGCAACGGGGACAATGCGTCCAAAGCCGCTCACGCGAGACTAGGCCAGGGCGCCAGTAAGCATGGCCGACGTCGAGCAGGCGGCAGTCGTTGCCGCCATTCCGGATGATGTGGCAGCCTATGCCAGCGCAATCCTGGCGCAGAAGTCCGGTTTCCTGCCGGCGATGCTGGAGCTCGAGCGCCTGCAGGCGAGCTGCCGTGCTGTTCCTCCAGAATCACAATTGTTATGGCAACCCAAGGTGGCGGCAGCTCAGCCGATGCAGGGCCGCTCACAGGTCTGCTCGCGCTGCTGCCTGCGCTTCGCGGGCGTCCGCAACGACACCTACATGCGCCCATCGCCGCCGGTCGAGCTGTTGCGCGCAGCGCTGGAAAAGGCAGCAGGCCAGGCGCCGGCGGCCGCCGAGCTCGGCCCGGACAGCCGCAGCAACGGCGACGCGGCACCCTCCTCGGATACGGCACCGCCGCAGCAGCCAGCTGGCAGCGGTGCAGAGCCGGTCTGCCGCGTGTGCCTGGGCGTGCTGCAGTCGCTGGACGGGCCGCTGCGGCAGCTGCCGCCGGCCGTGCTGGCCAGCCTGCCGGTGAACGACGGTGCGGGGTCGCCCTGGCTGCCGCTCGCCGCTGGGGACGTCGTCAGCATGGCTGAGCACGTCAGGCGCGCCCCCCGGACTCAGCCTAACCAGCGGCAGGGGATGGCGCTCCTGCTCGTCCGGCTGAGAGAGAGCAGGAGGCCTGCAGGGGCCTGGGCTACGAGACTCGCGGCTTTGCGCTCGAGATCAGCGTGCCTGGGTCGGCGCAGCTGCGGCAGCTGGCGCTGTGGCGCCACCTGCGAACGCTGCCGGCCACCGCGCACCTGTACCCGGGCGAGGGGCTGCGGGAGGACGTGGTCGACCTGAAGGAGTCGCTGCGCCTGCTGTGCGGACCCCCTGCTGAGCCTCGCCTGCCTTGGCTGGTCAGTGATCTGCGCCTGCCTTGCAAGGCCGCATGCACGCAGCTGACGGCGGGCAGGCGCCCGGCTGCGCAGGGGCATGCTGGCCGAGCAGCTGCAGGCGCGCCTGGGCCAGCCGCTGGACCCGGCCGGCGGCGAGCTGCGGCTGACGGCCAACTACATCCACCCGGCCTCGGCCGGCGAGACCGACTTTCTCTTCTCCCGCCCCTTTGGCGGCCGCTCGCAGCACCGCAAGCGCCGGCGCACGGACACGCTGCAGATCGGTGCGCCTCTTGGCGGGGGCAGGACAGTTTTCAGCTGCAGGAGCAAAGACTGCTGCACTCAGGTATTCGTTTGGATATTGTTTTCAACCAGCACTTTGCCATGTCAGGTGGCTCTGCAGCAGCTGATGCCACAGCTGCCGTCCGCAGGCCGCTCCTCCTCGGAGGCGATTGCGACCGCCGCCGCCCGAGCGGAGCGGGACGCGTTCGCGGCCGACTGCCCCATCCCGCCGGTTCCGGTTTCGGAGCGCGTCAGCCTCATGCTCGCCGCCCGCCGCACGCCGACCTACATCGGCGGCTGCTACCGCAAGCTGCAGCGGTCCGATTCTTCGCAACAGTCTGGCCCGCACACACTTAAAACCCAGCCTGGCGCCTCGGTTTCCCCGCGCCTGCCTGGACTGCTGGAGCTCTGTGTGATGAGTCGTGGCTGCCGGAAGCCCCCCCCTGCTCGCCAGCAGCAGATGAGCCGCGGCCTGGCGAGGCGGCGCACCTGCCGGCTGAGCCTCAGGCGGCGGCCGCTGCAGGGACGTGAGCCAGTCGCCGTGGGTGATCGACGGCGCACGCAAGGGGCGCACGAGCGTGCAGGAGGAGATCGAGCGGGTGCTGCTGCCGGCGCTGCGCTGCGACTCGGCCAAATTCATCACCGCAGGTGCGCCGGCCCCCCGTGGCTGGAGGGCAGTGCATTGCTTCTGGGGAGCTCGCAGCGGGGGCAGGCGCCCTGCCGGCATGTCAGCCAGGAAAGTATGCCTGAGGCCCCCACGCAGCAGCCGTGAAGATTTCAGCTGGTGAGGCGCGCGGCTTCAACTGCTGCGCTCTCGGCCTGCTGAGGGAAGCAGACAAGGCAGGAGGCTGCTGCGGGCGCAGGCCGCGAGGACATCGACGTGCGCATGCTGGGCGACGGCCGCCCCTTTGTGCTCGAGGTGCAGAACCAGCGGGCGGCCATGCCGCCCCCGGAGGCCTTTGCCGCCATGGAGCGCCAGCTGGAGCAGGCGCGCCGCTGCCTCCTGGTGGTGTCGCGGCGGCTCCCTGCAATCGTGGCCCACTCTGAGGCTGCCCTTGCTGCTGAGGAGTTTGTGAGCTTGGCTGCACTGCAGAGCGGCGTCGGCGTGGAGGTGCGCAAGCTGCAGCCGGTCGCCAAGGAGCTGCTGCAAGCGATCAAGGCACTGCCTCTGCCGCCTTCCCTTCCGCGATCGCAGCCAGCCGCTGGCTCGCTTGCTGCCGCCGGCACCTGCCCGGGCATGTGCATGGCTGCCTGCCCAGCAGCACGAGCGGTCAGCCGCCGCCTGCAGGACGGCGAGCAGCGTAAGCAGAAGAGCTACCGCGCGCTGTGCGAGCTGCCGGTGCCGGCGACGCCCGAGCTGCTGGCCCGCCTGAACGCGTGCGCCGAGGTCGAGCTGGCGCAGGAGACGCCCACGCGCGTGGCGCACCGCCGGGCGCTGCTGACGCGGCGGCGCACGGTGCACAGCCTGGCGGCCAGCCGGCCCGAGGGCGCCGACGCCGAGGCGGCCCCCGGGCGCATCGTGCTGCACCTGCGCACGCAGGCGGGCACGTACGTCAAGGAGTTTGTGCACGGCGACGAGGGGCGCACGGTGCCGAGCCTGGCCGCCCTGGCCGGCTGCGAGGCGCCCGCGCGCATCCTGGAGCTGGACGTGCTGGGCGTTCACATGGACTTTCTGTGACGGGCCGCGTGCTTGCAGCTGCCGGCCTGCCTGGCCAGAGCCTGGCTGCTTGAGAGCCGGCGCGTTGGGGGCACACGAGAAACGGGGAGCGAGCCTGCCTGTCGGTGCTCGTGCCTCTGCTGGACGGCGTCTGTGAGGAATTGCATGAGAGTGAGAGCCTCGGCATGTTCAGACGCACTCACTGAGTGAAGGGGTCTACAGTTTGGCGATGCGATTGAGGTCTGTGTGTGTTTGGGGGGACATCGTTGGAGGTGCCCGGGCAGCAGGCCAGTTTGTGCAGGTGCAGTGGGTGGGCTGCTCAGCAGCAGGTGGGTGGAGGTCAAGCTAGGCTTACACGAATAGGCGGTAAGCCAGCTTCGGGGTGTCATCCTTCAATAGACTTGAGGGCCAGTTGGCAGGCACCTCGACAACAAGGACCACGTGCGTCCGTTGAGATCCAGAGCAGGCGTTCGTGGGACCGGGGCGGAGCAGAGCAGGAAGGGGGGGCTGCAAAACATGAGCGCAAGGCAGGCTGTTCCTCTGGCCAGGTGTGGGACCAGGACAGAGGAAGAAGGCAGGCGCAACAAAACTCCCAGGTGACAAAAGGGCCTCGTCCTCGGCTGAAAATCTCGCGCTCGGGCAAGGGCGGGCCGTGGGGGGCGAGCGGCAAAAAGCTGTGTGCATCAGCAGCTGGGTGCGCCCGCAAAAGCGACAGCGCGGCCGGCTCCTCAGAGCTTGGCGTCGGCGGCGGCAGCCAGCTTGGGGTCCGCGTCCGGCAGGCCCTGGCGAGGCGGCGCGGGGTAGCGGCTCCAGAACCAGTGCTTCTGGAAGACCTGGAAGACCTCCTCGACGTGCAGGCCCTTGCACTCGGGCAGGAAGAAGTAGATGAACACGGTGGACACGAAGACGCAGGCCGCGAAGAAGAGGAAGACGCCATACTCCATGGAGCACAGCACTGCGGGCGGGCGGGAGGTGAGTCAGCCGAGCTCACTGACAGCCGCATGTCAGGCTGAGGCAATGTGCGCCGCACGCGCCGATTTTGCTCATGCGGGCGGCATGCCGCCAAGAATGCGGAGGTGCAGGGAAGAAGAGGGAAGAAGAACGCACTCGTCAAGAAACACTGGCCGATCACAAACGTGAACAGCATATTCGCGCTCGTGGCCACCGACATGCCCGCCGTGCGGATCTCAGCGGGCTGGATCTCAGCGGGCACGAGCCAGCCGAGGGGGCCTGCGAGCAGGGACGGGCAGGCGGGTCAGGGCCTCCACTAGAGGAAATCCACCAGAGAGAGGGCCTCTGGCGCACTAGTCACGCCCCTCAGGCCGCCCGGGCGCTCAAGGAGAATGCGTCCCGGGCCGCAGAGCACAAGGAAAAAGTGGGGGATCGAAGCAAGGCGGCGGCCCAGGCTTCCAAGCGTCCACAGGCCGTCCCCGCAGGCAGCCAGCTGCACGATGATCGGCGATCGCGCGGGAAAGAGAGCGGGGGAGAGGTGTAACGCGAAGCCCCGGCAGGGTGTGCGGCCACCAGGCGGGAGGCGCACCCCAGGACCAGGCAAAGTTGGCGACGTAGACGCAGATGACGGCCAGGACGCCGTTGGAGACGCTGTCGGAGAGGGAGTTGCTGTGGCTGAAGTAGTGGCCGAGGACGCCGCCCATGATGACCTCGCACGCAATCATGGCGCAGCCGGACCAGATGAAGAGCGCGCGGCGGCCGACGCGGTCGACGCCCACGATGGCGACCAGCGTGCTGACAACGTTGACTGCGGGCGGGCGGTTGGCAGGGTGAGGTTTGATGCCGTAAGCAATGGGCAAGCGATTCGAAGCATGGTAATATATACACTGCAAAGGCGGGCGAAAGGCGGGCAGTACAAGAGACCAGTGCAGAACTTACCAGCGCCGATGATGACGGTGTTGAGCAGGGCCGCCTTGCGGCCGGAGCCAAAGGAGGAGAAGACCTGGGGCGCGTAGAACATGCTGCACAGCACAAGGAGACGAGGGGGTCAGGCCAAAGCTCAGGGAGAAAGCCAGGAGCTGCCGAAGCAGGCAGCGGGGGAGGAGGGATGATTTACATTGCGTTGATGCCGGTGAGCTGCTGCGCTACGGCGATGAACACGGAGATGACCAGCTGGGGGCGGTAGCACGGCTTGAAGAGCGCGGCGAGCGGGTTCTTGATGGCGTTGGCCTCACGTGTCTGCTGCAGGATGTCCTGGAACTCCTCCTCGACGTCCTCCTCGCCGCGGATCTGCTGCAGCACCTGCAGGGGGAGCAGCAGCAAGGTCAGCCGCCCAGCTCACGGCGCAGTCGGTGGGCAGGCAGGCGGGCAGGCAGGCGGGGCGGTGGTGCGGCGGGGGGCGCGCCTTGCGGCCCTCGTCGTGGAAGTTGCGGGAGATGAGGGAGCTGGGCGACTCGGGCAGCAGCAGGCCGCCGATGAGGATCATGAGCGCGGGGACGGCGGCCATGGCGAGGGAGATCCGCCAGCCGTACAGGTAGATCTCCTCGGTGCCGTAGTTGATCAGCTGGGCGATGATGATGCCGATCGTGGTGCACCACTGGAACAGCAGGTTGAGCATGCCGCGGTAGGCGGGCGGCGACATCTCGCTGGAGTAGATGGTGACCGACTGCAGGGACACAGTCAGGCCATGGCGTCAGTCGAGCGCTGGCAGTCGCGGAGAGAGACGGCGCCTCCCAGACACCAGAAGGGCCCCTCCCAGGCACCAGGAGGGGATAAGGGAAAGGCGCACCGAGTTGGCAAAGCCGACGCCGACGCCGAGCATGATGCGGCCGATGACGAGCATGGCCAGGCCGCCAGAGGCGCTGGGCACGGCGCCGGTGGTCAGGCCCGCGCCGACCAGGTAGGCGAGGCCGGAGATGATCATGCAGATCTTGCGGCCCTTGAGCTTGGCGACGTAGCTGGCGACGAGGGCGGCGAAGAAGCCGGAGATGTAGAGGGAGGACGAGAAGAGCTGCAGCGTCTGCGAGTCGTACCTGCAGGCGAGGAAGGAATGCGTGTGTGTGAGTCCTTGTGAGCTGCAGACCGGGGACACCAGAAGAAAAGGGGCAGGCGGTGGCAAGAGGGCGCACTTGCAGTAGGGGCTCGTGATCGTCAGCTTGTTGGGCCCGTAGTTGGCCTCCCAGACGGAGTGGAAGAACTTGAGCTGGAAGTACTCCATGGCGGTCACGCCGCCGGTCACACCGATGTCATAGCTGCAAGAGGGCGACCGCCAGTCAGAAAATAACGCTAGCCAGTTGGGAAAAATATCTCGTCCCGCCCATCGCGCCGCCGGGCGCGGACGGGGAAGGAGGACTTGCCCGAAGAGCAGGCCGCCAAAGGAAGCGACCACGCAGCAGACGACGGAGGCGAAGGTCGCCGTTTTGGTGTAGTTGTACCTGCGATGACAAAGCGAGGGCGGATCAGGGGGGTGAGTCAGGAGACTCCGGAAGCTCGCGCACGTCGTGATCGGCGACGAGGGGCTGCCGAGGACACAATGATGGGCGGGCAGTCGTGGCGGCGCGTGGTTAAAAGCTGCCTGCTGGCTCGGCAGCAGCCGGAACCGATTGGCGCCAGCGGGCGCGGAGGCGGCTGGAGGCGCGCACCGGGCGGCAGCGCCACGGGTCTCGGGGGTGAAGCCTCCCATCTCGGCGAAGGCGCGGTCGTGAGCTTCCTGCAGGCGCAGCTCGCGTTCAGGTCGTGAAGGGGGGCTGATGCAGGCGTCACCCGGTCAAGCGCTACAACCGCCCTGCCAAGCCAATGCAAGGCCGCACCGGACCCGAGCGGGGGAAGGCTGGCGACTGCAATGCAGGTGCGAGGGGGGCCTGTCACGGCAGCTATCGCGTGTCGGAAGGCGCTGCGTCAGCACATCGACTGCGACGGCGCGAGGCGCAGCGAACGAGCGGGCAAGGCAGAGGCAAGGCACAGGGACTCAACATGCAGCGAGCGCTGTGTTGTGTTGGGGGATTGGCAGGTCGAAGGGGGGATGCGGCGAGGGGTGAGGCACGCACCTGCTGGTGAGCGAGCCTTCGCGGTGCGGACGGACGGGCGGGCCGGCAGGCGTCTGCACCAGGCAAGCTCCCGGTGTTTCGGAATGGAATGTGTTGGAGGGAGTCTAGGAATACTCCCTCCAGTCTAGGAATACCCCAGGCCCTCCCTGCTCCGAAACCCATTCGAGCAGCTGCCTGCGCAGCTGCGGCAAGATTGCGCAATCGGCCAGACAGGAAAGACAAAGAGTAGGTGAGTTAAAAAGAGACTAGCAGGCGAGTTGAGCCAGCAAAAAAAACTTTCACTATGAGAACAATGGGGATGTTGACAACCGGGAGTCCAGCGTCCTTCTGTCTTGGTCTCAGCAATTCAGCATTCCAGAGCTGCCGTGGCGCTGTTTTCATCCCGATGATGGTATGCCTGGCATCGGCCTCTTCTCCTGCTGGAGTGTTAACAGCTGCGCCATCAGGCGTGCGCCCTGAGGCCCACCGGCTGCTGCCCGCTGAGGCAGGGTTGGGGCAGCAATGGCATTCAGAGGAGAGCAGGGGCTTCCCAGCTGCCAGAAATGCAGCTGCACTGCTGCATGGAGCGGGGCCTTCTGCCGGGGATGTCCGCACCGAGGCCAGGGCAGCCCTGCATTCGGGCAGGCAGAGGTAGCGCTGGCACAGCAGGTAAGCGACGCTTACAGGTCTCACACGCTCTTTTGGCCTTGTCCACAACACCTCGCCCCCGGCCGGGCTGCTTGGTCTGCAGCCGCCCATACGCCTGTGCCTGTTGCCGCAGCAGCGCCACTGCAGGCCAGCAGCAGCAGGGCAATAGAGCAGCAGCTTGCCTCTCAACAAGCAGAGCCAGGCTGGCAGCGCTGGGCCTTGGCTGCGATCATGCTGTCATCAACAGCAGCTGTGACCGACAAGACAGGGCTTGAAATGGGATGCATGCTTCGCCACATGGTCGGAGAAAAGACCTCATAGGCGCAGGGCAACAAGCTGCGCCCGTCGCAAAGGACACCTTGTGCTGCTCACCTCTCAGATGCTGCACATGCTTGCGAGTCTAGTGGGCTGAACAACCGCAAGCAGTGTATTACAACTTGTGCCTTTCATGGCAGCTCACAGGCACGTGCGCGGTCTGCTTGACGGTCGCCTCTTCCACCGACACTGCTGCGACTCAGAGACCGCATTGACAGGCTGCGGTGCAAGTGGCTGCCTGAACTGGCGTAACTGCCATCAGTGGCCTGCTGCTGCCCGAGTCGCCCAGCTCCCTCATCTCCCGCAACTACCACGACGAGGGCCGCAAGGCGCGCCCCCCGCCGCACCACTGCCCCGCCTGCCTGCCTGCCTGCCTGCTGGCCCACCGAACTGCGATCGAGCTGGGCGGCTGCTGCTCCCCCCTGCAGGTGCTGCAGCAGATCCGCGGCGAGGAGGACGTCGAGGAGGAGTTCCAGGACATCCTGCAGCAGACGCGTGAGGCCAACGCCATCAAGAACCCGCTCGCCGCGCTCTTCAAGCCGTGCTACCGCCCCCAGCTGGTCTTCTCCGTGTTCATCGCCGTAGCGCAGCAGCTCACCGGCAACAACCATGTCCGTCCCCCCATCCTTTCCAGCTGCCTGCTTCGGCAGTTCCTGGCTTTTTCCCTGAGCCCGGACTGACCGACAGCCCTCCTCTTGCTGTTCAGCATGTTGGTTCTACGCGCCCCAGGTCTTCTCCTCCTTTGGCTCCGGCCGCAAGGCGGCCCTGCTCAACACCGTCATCATCGGCGCTGGTAAGTTCTGCACTGGTCTCTTGTACTGCCCGCCTTTCGCCCGCCTTTGCAGTGTATATATTACCATGCTTCGAATCGCTTGCCCACTTCTTACGGCATCAAACCTCACCCTGCCGCCCGCCCGCCCGCAGTCAACGTGGTCAGCACGCTGGTCGCCATCGTGGGCGTCGACCGCGTCGGCCGCCGCGCGCTCTTCATCTGGTCCGGCTGCGCCATGATTGCGTGCGAGGTCATCATGGGCGGCGTCCTCGGCCACTACTTCAGCCACAGCAACTCCCTCTCCGACAGCGTCTCCAACGGCATCCTTGCCGTCATCTGCGTCTACGTCGCCAACTTTGCCTGGTCCTGGGGTGCGCCTCCCGCCTCGTGACAGCGTACCCTGCCGGGGCTTCGCGTTACACCTCTTCCCCGCTCTCTTTTTGCGAGGCCGTCGATCGTCGAGCAGCTGGCTGCCTGCGGGAACGGGATTTGAGCGCTTGGAAGCCTGGGCTGCCGCCTTGCTTCGATCCCCCCTTTTTTCCTTGTGCTCTACGGCTTGGGACGCGCGCTGCTTGAGCGCTCGGGCGGCCTGAGGGGCGTGACTAGTGTGCCAGAGGCCCTCTCGCTGCTGGAATTCAAGGCGCTGACCCGCCTGCCCGTCCCTGCTCGCAGGCCCGCTCGGCTGGCTCGTGCCCGCTGAGATCCAGCCCGCTGAGATCCGCACGGCGGGCATGTCGGTGGCCACGAGCGCGAATATGCTGTTTACGTTTGTGATCGGACAATTTTTCTTGATGAGTTCTTCTTCCCCGCACCTCCACATTCCTGGCGGCATGCCGCCTGCATGAGCAAAATCGGCGCATGCACATTGCCTCATCCTGGCACCCTCGCTAGCGCTGCTGCGTCAGTGAGCTCGCCTGACCCACCGCCCGCCCGCCCGCAGTGCTGTGCTTCATGAAATTCGGTGTCTTCCTCTTCTTCGCGGCCTGCGTCTTCGTGTCCACCGTGTTCATCTACTTCTTCCTGCCCGAGTGCAAGGGCCTGCACGTCGAGGAGGTCTTCCAGGTCTTCCAGAAGCACTGGTTCTGGAGCCGCTACCCCACGCCGCCTCGCCAGGGCCTGCCGGACGCGGACCCCAAGCTGGCCGCCGCCGCTGACGCTCAGCTCTGAGTACCCGGCCGCGCCGTCGCTTTTGCGGGCGCACCCAGCTGCTGATGCACACAGCTTTTTGCCGCTCGCCCCCCACGGCCCGCCCTTGCCCGAGCGCGAGATTTTCAGCCGAGGACGAGGCCCTTTTGTCACCTGGGAGTTTTGCCGCGCCTGCCTTCTGCCTCTGTCCTGGTCCCACACCTGGCCAGAGGAACAGCCTGCCTTGCGCTCATGTTTTGCAGCCCCCCCTTCCTGCTCTGCTCCGCCCCAGTCCCACGAACGCCTGCTCTGGATCTCAACGGACGCACGTGGTCCTTGTTGTCGAAGTGCCTGCCAACTGGCCCTCTAGTAATCCGTGTAAGCCTAGCTTGACCCCCACCCACCTGCTGCGGGTGGGAGCAGCCCACCCACTGCCCTGCACCTGCACAAACTGGTCCGCGTGGGCAGCTCCCTCCAGCTCGCTGATGCCCGCCCGCCTTCTCCACCCCAAAGACAACAGAGAACAAAAGCGCTTCGCCTAGACTGGGATCGTGCTGTTGCAAGTGTGCCTGTCCCTCTTGCGTCAGGGTACGCGTCTCTCCAGCGGCTTGGCTCTCACGCAGAGTGGCCGGACTCTCACGCACAGGCACTCCCTCACAAGAAGCCGTCCAGAGTCGCATCCTCGACAGCGGTTGCTGCGCTCTCAACAGACAGGCTCGCAAATATCACGTTTCTCATGCGCATGCAGGCCCTTTCGAGGGCCATACGAAGCGCCAGCTTGCTGGTCCATCCAACGGCTTCCCTGCGTTTGAGCTGTTCAGCAATAAGTGTCCAAGGTTTGTCTGGCGTCATCTCGGCCTGCAGGCGGCCGCAGACAGTGTCAGGTGGCTGCGCCTGTCAGAGCACGGGCTACGTGCCCATGCAAGAGCGGCAGCTAGCTCCGGGGCCTGCAGCGGCGCCGCTCAACGGCAAGCGGCAGTCGTGTGGGCGGACGGAGGGCACCCACGCGCCTCAGGTGCAGGCAGGAGGGCAGGCACCACTTGCGCGAACATCTGGTCATTCTCCTCGCCAGCAAGGGGCACACCGGGTCTGTTTGCAGCCTCTTGGCGGCTTGGTGGGCCGTTCAGGAAAGCTAGGGTAAGAGCTGTCATTGCCGGCTGGGCAAGCTCTCGCAGCAGGCCCAGCATTGGGCTGAAAGTGATGGCATTGCTGCAGCGAGAGCCAGCAGGTCTCCAGCAACGGCAGCAGCAGCAGGGCTTCAGAGACTGCGCCTGCACCAAAACGGGCCGCCCAAAGCATGACACCAGAGACTACCTCCTGATCGACTGCTACCTCCCAAGTCAAGGAAGGACATGGGGCTCAGGATGACAATAGCGATGAGAGGCAGCGTCGCACCCTCACCACCTGAGCCGGCTTGGAGGGTGACAGCCCCGCCTGCTGCACTGAGCTTGGCCAGCCGCTCGGTGCGCCTGGTGCTGCCCAGCACAAAGGTGCTTGTCTCGGTCACGGCGTCAATAACGGCGCCGAACAGCGGGCTGCTGCGCTCCAAGAGCGACGCAGACAGCTGCGTGGCCGGATTGTCGCCAGTCACACAGGGAGATGTTGCGAACGATGCGATTTTCTGTGTTGCAAGTTGACATGCCAGCCCAGTGGCAAGAAAGCTGGCTGGTGGGATGGGAACGGCGCTCACCTGCGTGCAATGTGCAGCGCAGTGCATTGCGGTGACACGCGGTGCAACTGCTGCCGCCAGCTAAGCTGGCACGCCGTTGGCGCGGCTGACCATGACCGCGGCGCCGGCTGAGGCGAAGCCCACGCACTGGGTGGCGGTCTGCGGCTGCTGGAGCTGGATCCTGGCACCCAGCTCCTCGACCTGCGCCACCATGTTGCCAGGCTGGCAAGAGACCGCCTGGCCAGACCAGGCGTTGGACAGGCTCGGGGGCCTCGCGTAGGTAAGCAGTCGGGCAGGCAGGCGGGCAGGTGAGCATGCCAGCCGGCATGCAGGCTGGCCAGCAGACGATCGCTGCCTGCCTGAGCTGACAAAAGGTGAAGGGGAGGAGCTCACAATGGCCGCCGTCACAGTGTTGGCGATCTCTGTCTCCAGCTCGCGCAGCCCCATGAACAGCACCTCCTGCCTGCCGCCGACGGGGACATAGCACTCGATGGAGAGCACTTTCCTGTCCCCGTCGACAGGCGAGGTGTCAGCGGAGATGCTGAACGCGGTGGCTGCCTTCAGGCGCGCGTGCTGGTGCAGCCGGACGACCTGCACGCTACCACCAGCGTCCGGCTCAGCATGCGCTGGTGGCCTGGCTTGGCAGAAATACCGCAACAGACGGCGAGCTAGCCCCGCAAGTGGGGTGCGAGCCTTGCCTGCGCCATGGAGTGGAGCAGCCCCCTGGCTGACTGCTGCGCCCAGTACTTGTTGTCGGTTGTCAGCCCCAGCGACTCGAACAGCTCGTGGAGGTCGCCGCCGTACCTGCGGAGGGACACTTCTTGGTTGCTCTATAATCGCGCCGCCTGCTGCTTGCAGCTGCAGTGTCAGGCCAGGAACGCGCGGGAGCCAGAGGCCAGCGCACGTGTTGATGCTGGTGCCAGTCTGGACGAAGAACATCAGCGCCTGCATCTGCTGCATGCGCAGCAGGTCGGAGCCGTTGTCACCCAGCTCCAGCCCGCCGGCATGCAGGGCCGCTGCCAATCACTAGGCGCAGGCGCTCAGTCCCACTCCTTGGGGCCGGTCTGCTGGGCAGGCTTGCGCTCTTTCAAATGCTGTAAGCCTAGGGGAAGTTGCTGGGAGTGCATCGACTCGCCATCCAGAAAACGCAGGAAGCAAGGGCAGGCCTGCTGCTGCAGCAAAGGGACCAGCCCAGCTCTGCCATCCCGAGCACACCCAGAGAAAGAGGCGAGGCGAGCACTGCTGGGTCTCTGAAGCTCACGGGACGGCAGCACGGCGCGTGCTGCATTGCAGCAGAGCTCCCGTTGGCAGACTGGAGGAACAAGGAAACAGCTGATCAGGCACACACATGCCACACGTCTTGTGGATCCAGCCACAAAGCAGGCATGTGCGGGGGCAGCATGCAAGCTCACGATAGAATCGGGATCAGCGAGGCTGTCCCCAAAATCCACCCACTTTATCATGCAAGAAGGCTTGCCACGCCCTGCCGCAAGGGCCAGTGGCAGTGACAGCTTCTGGGCCACGCCGGCTGCGGCGAGCACAGCCGGGCTGGGCGCTGCGGAGAACGAGGCGAATGTGCGGAGGGTCTGGCCAGGCACGGACCCGCCCAAAGGAGGTCGGGGGCCCCTCGCGGCCCTGTCATCCTCCCTGATCTCTCTCTGATTGCGGAGCAGGCTGGCCTTCATGTCGATGCCCCTCTTCTGGGGGCCCTGCGGACAGCCAGAAGGCATCAGCCTGGGCACCAACTGTCTCCCCTTGAGCGCTACAAGACGGAGCCTGGCTGCTGCGAGGACTCTCACCTTCTGCTCGCTGCGGAGCGGGGCCAGAATAGCAGGGCCTCCAGCGCCTCCCTGGTGCAGCCTGCCCAAGGGCCGTGACTGCCCTGCAAGGCGCCTTGTAGTCCGCTGCGCTGCAAGCCACGATGAGCTTCTGCTCCAGCCACGTCTCGCGCAGGGCCGGGCTTGCGAGGTGCTGCACGGCGGGGGGAGATGTGTCAGTTTGAGGGCGCTGCAGGCGCTCGACCTGCAGGCCCATGCAGCCACGCGCCACACCCGCGCGAGCGCCTTGGTGGTGGGGCCGAGCTCCAGAAATCGAAACGCACCGTCTACCGCGATATGTGGTGCTCTGACAGCGTGTTGAGGCGGCAACCGCTGCAGAAGCCCTGAAGCTGCTGGCAGCGCGTCCTGAAAGCAGCATTCACCTGGCGATAGGTGCAGCCGCTGCCCTCCATGACCTGCATCCGCTATGTTTGTCAAAATCCTGAAAAGCGCAGCTACGTCGAGGCTTGTGAATGAGATAAGCGAGGTAGGGAGATGCCTTGAAGACCATGTTGTCGGGTCGCAGCAGATATTTGCCTCTGCCCAGCATGCCGGCCAGCGGGCCTGCAGCAGAAGATGCTTCTTGGCATCAGAGGCTGCGTTTGCATCTTAGCGGGCTGCCCAAGCCTGGCGCTGGAGGCTGCCTCACACTGTCCTTGACAAAGTGCTGAGGCTGGCAAGAGAGGTGCAGCGGCGGCGCACCTGGATCACAGTCGCCGCACTGGCAGCTGCAGCCCGTGCCAATGGGCGAGCGCCTGGTGGTAAGGGAAATCGCCGATGCCAAAAGGGCTCTGCCGGACAGTGACCAGGGCATTCAGAAAATCAATGCGCCCATCTTGCCGCTGCCAGGCCGCTCCTTGAGCAAGTGCAGGTAGCACTTTGAGCGCTCGTTCTCGGCCGGCGTGACCGCAATCGCAGCCGCGATGTCGACCAGCTTGAGCGCCTCTGTTAAGCGGACGGCGTCTCCGGCCGTGTCGGCACGGATCACGGCCCAGAACGCCTCGCTGGACTGACCGGCCGCGCCGCTGCCGCGACAGAGCAAACGCGTTCAGTAACGGTGCGAGATCGGTGTCATGCAGAAACGCAGGGGAAGTGCAGGCAGCCACACCAAATGCACAAGGCAAGCGAGAAGCAACGCACAATGTCATCCATTGCTGCCAGAGCTCGGTGAACTCCGCCTGCAGCTTGACGCCGTCCAGCAGCGGCGGCAGCTGCCGGTCACCCAGCAGGAGCTCGGTGCCAAACTTGGCGGCCAGCCTCTCTAGCCTGGCGGCAACGGTCGCCCCAAAGCCAGCTTCGTCGGCCGGGCACGACCGCCACAGCTGCAGCTGCACCAGCTCCAGCGACTCGTGAAGCTCGCTGGGCGTCGTGCGCTGGCGCAGGTCGCCCACGGCTGCCTCCACTTTGGCTGTCGCTGCGGCCCTGATGTTGGCCTTGACCTCTGCAAAAGGAGGGGGCACATTTCAGGTCCGCCATTGAAGAGGCAAGCAGCACACGGAACCGAGCCCATTGCAGAGGAGCTGCGTACCTTAAACGCCTCGCGAGTGACAGGGTTCATCGCTTGGATGAACACCTGCGCCCCATCCGGCCGGCGCTCTCGAGTAGTAGCCAGTGAGCACAAGATGTGCGCCTGATCGAGGCCGACGCGGATGACCAGGCCCTCCTGGCTCCAGGCCAGCGGGCTGCTGGCTGGGAAGTCGCCCTCTGCCCAGCTGGGCTCGTCGCCGCGGCCACCAGAAATCGACTTCAACGGAGTCGCGCTCGGCCTGGGAGCAACGTGCAGCAACATGAAATGAGCTGGCGCATGCCACATGCTACAGACCTGCCTTATTGTGCTTGAACAGCCCAAGCCAGCAGGCACAGCATGCAACTTTATCAGGCCGCTGCTGCAGGGAGGCGCGGGGGTGGCAGCCTGCCCCTTCCCTCAATGCCACAGGGGATCAGCTTCTCTGGGAGTCTCGAGAAGACCCTCACCAGTGGCAGAATTGCATAGTGCGCCTGAGCAAATTCGTTGCCGGCTGTGATGAGCTCCAACAAGGAGGCCCGGCGTTGGGGCCGTCGGTGGCCGCAAAGTCCTGCAGGCAGAGCTGCCGCGGGTCTGCAGCAGCAGCAGCAGCACCTGGGGATCAGAGGCTGCAGCACAGCGAGCTGCCCAAGCCTGGCAGTCTCAAGCTGGGTTGCAGGACATGGGGCTGCATAATACTAGAGCAATGCCGCTGCCAGCCCAGTTAGCCGCCCGAGCGTGCTACTCATTCGCGGCGTCGGTGCCTTTGATCTCCGACAGACAACTCGTTTGCTTTTATTTGGGTCTGAGATCGGCCCCCTCACCTTGCCATGCGATCCTGACCTGATCGCGCGGTGATCGTGGCGCCCATGCTGGCGGCTAATCTTAAGAGCCGACCGGCGGCGCTTTTCAATTCTCGTGCCGGCTCTGAGCGCTCGTTTTAAAGAGCGCCAAAGCGCCAAGGCACCTTGGCGCCAGCCTGCCGCCTGGCATGATGGCGTTTTTTTTCCCATGGCGGTGTGCAGGTGTCTGCGAGAAGCGGCCGTGCGCACGCCCATACGCGGCAGATCAGACGCTTCCAGACCGGATCACCTGATGGATAGCACGTATGAGAGCGACATCTTTGAGAAGCATACTGTGGCCAGGCAACTCTGCAGGCCCGACCACCAAGCTGCTGCGCGTGATTCAGGCGGCCGCCCGATACCGCCATACCATTATGATCGCAAGCAGTAAGGCGAGCCGAACGACCCATTGTCCGGCAGGCAAAGGTGGGAGAGCAAAATTGCAGCGCCTGGGTCTCACACAAGCAGCCAGATAGCCTGCTACATATTTGAATCGCGGCCATGCCACAAGCACGCAATTGCGTGCAGCAGAAAGATGAAGAAATCGGTGAGTGGGCGTCCAGAACCCAGGACCGGGCTCAGAGCTTGGAGGACGGCCCGCTGTAGCCCTTGAACCGCTGCCGCAGCGTCAGCTTGCTGATCTTGCCGGCCGCCGTGTGCGGGATCTCGTCCACAAACACGCAGTCCTCGGGCACCCACCACTTGGCGACCTTGCCCTGCGCGGCGCCGCAGTTGCCAGTCACTGCTGGAGCAATGAATGCAGCAGGGCAGTGTGTGGAGGCAGTCAATAGCCAGGCAGGGTCCTGCCAGCCCCCGGCCTTGTGCAGGCGCAGTGAGCCAGCTGAAGGCTTGCCTTGAGGAAGCGCAGCACTTCATCGCGCGTCACTTGGCTGCCCTGCTGTCGCACGATGATCAGCAGCGGCCGCTCGGACCACTTGGGGTGTGGCACGCCGATCACCGCCGCCTCTTGCACCTGGAACGGGGGCAGCGCCTCAGTGCACATCGCTCAGCACAAGCCCAGCTGGCCTGCACGCGACCAAGGACTGGCTGACGCCACAACCCCGAGCAGCTGCAGAGTGCGTCATAAAGTCGAGCGCCACAGCAGCCGCTGCCACTGCACTGGAGGTGCTGCCATGCCACCTGGACCGGCAAGAGGGCGACGCAGCAAGCGGGGGAGGCGCACGCCCGGGCAGCCGGCGGCCGCGTTCTCGACCTCGATGGAGCTGATCCACTCGCCGCCGCTCTTGATCACGTCCTTGGAGCGGTCGGTGATCTGCATGTGGCCGAGCGGGTCCAGCGTCGCGACGTCGCCCGTGTCGAACCAGCCGTCGCCGTCCACCGCGCTCTTCCGCTCCTGCAGCCCGCGCCTCGAGCTTGGAGCCGACCGCAAGGCAGCTTGCAGCTAGCAGACGTGCATACTGCTGCACGGCAGAGCTTCCAACGAGCTGCCGCGCCACGCACACCATGCCAAACTCCTTGCTCGCGTGCAGTTGTGGAAGAGCTGAGCTGGAGCTACTCCGGCGGTGTTGTCAGCCAGAGGGAATTGGAAGGCAGGCAGAGGGGCGCGCCTTGTAGTACTGCCGCAGCACGTGCGGCCCCCGCACCTGCAGGTGGCCCGCCGACTTGCCGTCGCGCGGCAGCGGCTGCCCCGCGTCATCGACCACCCGCATGCCCACCAGGATGTGCGGCCGCCCCTGCTTCTCCAGCACCGCCCGGCGCGCCGCGCCCGGCAGGGCCTTGGCAGCCGCCTTGAGCGCGCCCACCGTGCCGATGGGGCTCGTCTCGGTCATGCCTGCGGGCAGGCAGGGTGGGTGGGCAGTCGGGTGGCAAGGCTCATGTGTGCGTTCTTGGACACGAGCCGGCCAAGTGCCAGCGCGGGACGTGTGCATCCGGCAGGTCCCCATGCAGGGGCAGGAGCTGAGTTGAAGAGCATCTGGCTCACCCCCACAGCCTGGCCAGGTGGGGAGGCAGGCAGTGTGCAGCATGCCGCCCTTGCTCGGGGCGCACGGCCAAAGCGGGACGCACCCCACAGGTGGCGCACTTCCACGCCGTGGTCACGCCGGAACTTTTCGATCATGGCCGGCGGGCAGGCGGCGCCGCCGATGCAGATGCTCGCCAGCGAGCGCAGCCGCACGCCCGCCGCCTCGCAGTGCTGCAGCAGGCCGGCGCAGACGGTGGGCACGCCGGCGCTGTTGGTCACCTGGAAGCGGTCGATCAGGCGGTACAGGCTCTCGCCGTCCAGCCGCGGGCCTGCAGGGCCGGCTGACTGGCGGTCAGCCAAAGCTGCCTCCTGAGAGATCCCTAGCCTCCCTCCAAAGGGGGCCCAGCCACACCGCAGCAGCTCTTGTAAGGGGCGGCGTGTGAGGAACAAGGCACGAACGGCTGTGAAAAGTGCTGAAGGAAAGGCGAGGCCCTGCCTGGCAGTATGAGTGCTGCGCCGACCATGGGTGCAGAAAACACGATGCCCCACGAGTTGGCGTGGAACCTGCAGATTGCAGAGCAGCTGATCAGCAGAGCCTGGCTACCCTGTCCATGTCCAACGCACCAGGTGAACAACAGCAGGAGCTCACAGTCCTACTACAGGGGAGCCACGCGGCGGCAATGGGGTCTTGACACAGGTTTGGTAACAGACCAGGACAAAGCTCGCAATGACAGCTTCAGCCCATGCTGGGGCACATCTCAGTCAAGGGGTTCTGGGCGGCTCACATGGGCACGATGGGAAGCACGCGGCTGTTTGCGGAAAAGTGGAGCGCGTCGGGAGTGGCGACGACGAACGCCTGCAAAAAGTTGGAGCGGTGGCTGTACAGCACGCCCTGCAGGCAGGCGGCTCTGAGTGTCAGCCGCTTGCTGTCAAGGAGGAGAGGATCCAGACAGCTCACATGGCTTGGCAAGACCGCCGCATGAAGGTCATTGACGGCCGAGCAAGCAAGCAGCGCCGCTCCTGCCGCGTGCCTTGTTCCAAGGCTGCCAACCACACAAGCTCGTTGGCTCTCTGTTATGCTGGCTGCCCTGTGGAGCTGCACTGCTTGCTGCAAGAGGGCGGGCCGTGCCTTGGGCAGCCCCGTCGTGCCGGAGGTGTAGCAGAGGCCGCAGGCGGTGTTCTCGTCAAAGCGCGGCCAACGGAACGCCGGCAGGCCAGAGACCTCTGCCTCCAGCAGTTCGTCGTAGCAGAGCCAGGTGCCCTGCGGCCGACAGCGATCGTGCCTGAGGGTGGGGAGCGGAGGGCCGATTCCCCGATTCCCTGCACTCGTCCAGCTGGCAATCGATTTTTGGCCATGCCCAGGAGCTCAAGCACAGCTTTTTCGTGCAAACAAGGCTGCAGGCAGGTCTGGCGGGGAGTCACACCGGCGGGCAATCTTGTGGCATGTGGGCGCGGCTTGTCATCAAGATAAAGTGCTTGACGGTCTTCAGCTGCGGCCGCAGCTCCTGGATGAGCGGCAGGAACGTGGAGTCGAACAGCAGCACCGAGTCGGCCGCATGGTTTGCGATGTACGCTAGGTCCTTCGCAAACAGGCGCGGGTTGAGCGTGTGGCAGATGGCGCCTAGGCCCATGATGCCGTACCTGAGCCAAGCAGCAGAATGGCTCGCCCACTATGAGCCTCAAGCTGGCGATTTTAGGCTGTAGGTTGCGGGGGCAGTGGCACGGATAAGGTCTGCGCACCAGGCCTCCAGGTGGCGGGAGTTGTTCCAGGCCATGGTGGCCACCCGGTCGCCCAGCCGTACGCCCAGGCGCCGCAGGGCCAGTGCACACAGCTGCGCCCGCCGCCGGCACTCGGCGTAGGTGGTGACCAGCAGTTCTCCCTCCGTCTGCTGAGACACTACCTGCGCGTGGGAAGCCGGAGGAGACTCTCAGCACGGTGGCTTCACTCCTCTGCGTTCATCCCCTTCAGTAATCCACTCACATGCGTCGAGAGGCTGGCATGCGCGGGCCTGTTTATGGCGTACGCGAGCATATTCGGCACGTAAAGGTAACTGGTGCATGTTAATATGTGAGCGCCATATGTGTGCAAAGGTGCCCTGCCTGCTGCTCGCCGTGAAAGTCAGCCGCGAACTCGAGGATGTCTGTGACCAGCAGCTGGTGGTTCTGCATGAGGCCCTTCATGGCTGCCAGACGCTGCACACGGCTCAAAACTCCCAGAAATGTCGAGCGAAAGCACCTGCTGTGCGCCTGATCTGCACTTAGGGCTTGGAGCATGCCCTTAGCCATGCATGGCCGACAGCCATGCATGCCCTACTAACTGGAACACTGCTTGCTTTTCACAAGTCGGCGATGAGTCTCTTCACACCGACCCACATCCTGTTCCCGACAGCACCACAGGAGGTCAAGCAGCCGCCGGCGACGGTGTGCAGCCCCTGAGCAGTGCAGCCAGCTCGGCCGGCGAGCCAAACGGCGGTGCCTCTGGGGCAACCGCCAGCATGGACTCCAGGTCGGCGCCAAAGGTGTCTGCCAGCAGACAGACGGCGGTGGCGACCGTGTCCTCCAGCGCAGCAGCCGCGCTGCGTCGCTCCTCGCCTGCAATTACAGGCGGCAAAAGTAAGCAGGCTCGCCTGCATGGATGCCTGGGTTCCTGAACAGCTGCAAAACGATGCCAGCAAGTCCCAGCTCCTCTGCATGTCAACAAAAAAACACAGAGACACTCCAGCCATACAGTGGCACTCGAGCCATACAATGGCAGCATTGAACCGCACCTGTGGCGGCAACGCCCCGCCGCCCGCTCGCCCCGCCCGCGCGCGCGTGCTGCTGCAGCGCCGCCAGCAGGCTGAGCAGGTGCTGCAGCAGGGTGGCCAGGCCCGGCTGCGACAGCTGCACCACGCCAAAGCGGTCCTCGCGCTTGGAGGCCGCCGCCAGAGCGGCCAGCGCTCGCACGGCCAGGCTGCAGCGCTGCAGCCTGGCCTGTATCTGCCAGGCAGCCGCCTCCTGCCAGCTGTCGTGCCGCGCCGCCGCCGGCTGCAGTGACAAGCACGAGGGGCAGCCTCAGCGGCACAGGCATACTGCTCATCCCGCTGGACCGCCCAGAGCAATGCTCGGTGCAATGATGTTGCGTGCAGCATCTGACATTGCAAGCTCGGCGAAGGCAAAGTGTGCCAGCCTGCCAGACCTGCATGCGGTCCTTGCACATGCAAAAGACAGACAAGAGACCTTGATCGTGGCCGGCCGCTGGTTCCACCGCGGCGCCGCCGGCTGCGCGGCCGCCGCCCTCTGCTGCGGGGCGGCCGCCTGCGGGAGACCGTCAGCGATCGCCGCCGTCACCGCATCCACCTGCGACAGCACACCCACGGCCGCAGCAAGTCAGAGCTTCCCTTGCCTGGGCGGCCCTCTCGCTCCCAGCAGCCGGCCGATGCAGGCCCCAGTCGGCTGCATGGGCCAGCGGTGAGGCGGCAGACCTCTCGCAGGCAGGCTCCTGCCGGCACTCGCCAGGCAGCCCCGCTCTCGTCGGCAAAGGCAGCGGCCCAACGGTCCGCTGCCCGGCCAGGCGCCTCTGCTAGGCCGGCCAGCTCTGCCAGCGCGGCCACGTGCAGCACCTCGGCCTGCAGCCACAATGCCGGACGCTCCTGAGCCGCATGCTTCGAGCTGGATTGGCGGCTTTGAGAAGGGCACATCGGGAGGTCAGGGCAGCAGCCTGCCGCCGCCGACGCCTGCTGCAGGGTCTCATATGCGTCATGTCATGAGCAATGGAATCACCAAGCATACGGCTTGGCCAATAGGTCACGTGTCACGCCGCACGCGGCGCAATGTATTTGGGTAAAGCAGGCAGCCAAGAGCGACGTGGCCCAGCGAGGCCCAGCTCAGCAGCGTCGGCAGCTCAGCAGCCCGTGGCTGGAGAGGCTGCGGGTTGAAGGGGCAGAGGGGCAGCGGGCCTGCGGGTCCTGCAGCGCCGCAAACAGAAGCGCCGTGCCGTCGCCGCCGCCCTTCAGCGGCTGCGTCGGTCGGAAGCTCAGGCGCTCGCTGAAGACCGTGCGTGCCACCAGCGCGCCTGCACATGCGATCCATTTCAGCAGACTCGCAGCTTCTGGCGCGACCAATCTCGAATCGCTGGTGGAAAGAATGCCGTCAGTGACATGGCCTGTTCAGAGGCAGGAGCAGCGGCCGTACTGGAGTCGTGAATCAGGCAGCGGCCTTCACTCGGTCGTGAGGCAAAGGGCTCACCCAGTGCAAAGCAGGCGGCACAAACCGCCCCGGCCACCAGCAGCCGCAGCGGCCCTGCCTGCCACAGCGACGCCGGCGGCAGCGCGCCCGCCAGGCTCAGACCCAGGCAGAGAGCCGCCGCAGCCGGCAGCAGCTGCACCACCGAGCCCAGGGCTGCAGACAGCCACCAGCGACGCAAGGCTCAGTGCCGCTGCCGGCATGTGCCCCCTCAAGCCGGGTAACCTCACTCTGCTACCGTTGGCAGCAGTGCGGTGGCCAGGGAGGCACCTGGCAGCGCCTGGGCCTTGATGCGGAAGAGCCGTTGGCGCTGCAGCGCCGGCAGCGCCACAATGTCATCCCCCCTGCAGCAGATGCGGGCTGTTGAAAAGCCCGAAAGTGTAGCCCGAGCTGTTTGCTTTCCAGGAAGGAGCAGGGATTTGCCTGCTGACAAGGTGCAGTGCAAAGACCGCCCCCAGCGCTGCGCCAAACTCGCCACTGCCTGCGTGCTCAGCGCAGCAGGCTCAGCTCAAGATGCCGGGAGCCAGCACTGTAGCCTCTGCCAAGTGCATTGCCGCAGCTCACCTCGTGTGGCTGTGGAGCCCTTGGTGTACAGATAGAGCTGCAGGAAGGCGGCGCCAGCGGCAGCATAGCCCGTTGTCAGCAGCAGCAGCCGCTGCAGGGAGCGCGCCCGCCGCAACCGCCCCCCAACCCTGGCAGCCGGCCGCAGCAGCCCTGCCAGCCCCTGGGGGCAGCGCCTCGGCAGCCTCGCAACCAGCGTCAGGGGCTGTGGCTCATCTACTGCCTGCAGTGCAGCCAGGCGTTTTCTCGTGTTTGACTGGAGATCGATGGGGGACCGAGTGGAGATTCTAGATGCAAGCCGATCGCAGTTCCAAGCGAGCAGTGATGCACCCGACGTGCGACATTTGCAAGAAGAGCAAACGGCATGCATCAGTTTAGAAGAGTGATGGTCTGGCGGCGCACTTGGAGCAGGCTGAGAAGCAGAGACGGCACTAGCTGCACCAGCAGCAGGGTGAGCGAACACAACAGCACCAAGCCGCCGGAGCGGCGCTGCCTGCCGAGGGACGGCAGCAGACTCGACAGCGCGAGGGCTGCGCCGGCGAGCACCGACTGGTAAAGCGCGACACCCCCCAAGCGGAACGCGCAGACGTCGCGGCCGTAGGCCAGCAATTCGGTGCGCGGCACGGCTGCCATGTTCGTGATGCCAGTTGGCTCCAGCCGACTGATCAGCGCAGCATCGAGAGCGTGGCGTGGTCAATGCTTAGCGTGAACTACTTGCATGCTTGCCAGGGCAGGCAGAACTTCTGCAGAAGACGAGAGCTGCCTTGTCTGGGATAGTGGCCTGGCGGAATGCCATGCTCCCACTGCCTCCCCTTTGATACAAACTGTCAAGCAGGAAATGATGTCCATCAGCTATTGATGGCCAGGTACGTGCACTGTATCCTCACTGCAAAAGCTCGCTAGGTCCGCCTCCCAAATGAGGCTGCCGCTGGGGCACAGGCGGCCGGCGTTGAAAGGGAATGCACTCAAGTTCTCGTGGCACTCAGTGGGGCCGTCAGCCTACCTCTCCCACCTAAAGTAGAAAAGCAGACAGCCCACTCAGAAAGGCTCTGCCAGGCCGTTGGCCAGTGCCGTGAGGCTGGTGGGATTCTCCAAGTCGTCCTCCCGAGCAAAAATCTCCTCCGCCTGCCGCGAGACCAGCGTCTCGGAGGCTGTGTCGATGGCCGCCTTGCTCGCCAGGCCAGCCTTGGCAGCTGCAGGCTTTTCATGAGCCAGCTGCGCTGCGAGCTGCTCTTGCCGGGTGCCGAGCACCAAGTCTGCCGCTTGCAGGACCAGGCTGTCTTTGTCGGCCTGCTTTCCTGCAGCCTTCATGCGCACAGCCACGCGGTCGTCGTGCTGCTTGGCCAGGCGCGCCGCTTGGGAAGCGGTCAGGCCGCCACCGCCTGCAGGGTGCACAGCGACTTATCAAGCGGTATCCGTGCTGCCTTTGCTGACAGCAATGGCATGGTGGAGATAGAACCTCGAGTGTCTCTGGCAGCCGCCAGGCCCTCGCTGGCTGCTGTGCTCAGGCTCCTGCCTGCAGGTGCGAGCACGTCAACAACTTTGCTTGCAGGGCAGCAAAGGATGGAGGCGACCAGCAGGAGACGCACGGCTAGATGCCGAACGATGAGTTCCCGCTGCGCGCATCTCTGGTAGGTGGCCCGCCTGCAAGCGGAGCGCTTTGCATCTTGCCATATAAAAGTCATGCGACGGGCAAGGGAAGAAACTTTCAGAGCGGCATAGCACAGATGCGGCACCTGGTCCTTGCAGAGAATCAGCAGGCCTGTGACCGCGCCGGCCAGCAGGCAGACGACTCGTAGCCTCCTCGTGCCGAGCATGCCGGCGCGGTTTTGCGTCGATCAACACCTCTGGCACAGCGAGCACGAGTGTGCTGCCGCAAATCTGACAGTCAGCTGCACGGCCGGTCTACTGCCGGACGGGGATGGACGCCAGAATGCAAGCCGACGACAATCGAAAGACGACCGCTGTAGTCGCGCGGGAAGGAGCTTGCAGCAATGGCCCGAGAGCAGATGGATGTCCCGCTGGTGCTTCGTGTCGCGTGCGCCTCCTTCCGCCACGGGGCGGCGCGCCAGATTTGAACGCAGGGTTGGCGCCAACAGGCAGGTGCGGGTGGCTTCCTCAGGGTCTACTACCACAGACCTCAGACCGGAGGAGGCGGGCGAGTCGTTCGCAGCGGCAGGCCGCTCACAGACGCGTGCCTTTGCACGCTCTCGACTGCTAAGTTGGCGGCGCTCAGGCATGCATCGCTGCCGGAAAAGCAAGGCCCGCCCGAGCTCGTCCTGCTGCCCACTGTTCCAAGGGCTCGATGTGCACTTCAAGAAAGGCACTACGGACAACGCAGACAGTCCGACACAACTTCAGGGCAGCCTAGAGGATGCCGTTGTCGCTGCCGTTGGTGCCGCCCCTGCCGTGGCCGACGCTGATCAGGCTCTCCTCAAAGTTCTTGGTCTTCTTACACGCCAGCCTGGTCATGACGCCCATCTGCAGACTGCACAGCGGTCGCGCGTGCCCTGGTCAGTCCAGACCACGGGGCCAGGCTCGAGAGGCGAGCCGAACAGAGAGCAGAAGGGGGATGGGGGCGCACTGGGACGGCGAGACGGCCTCGATGCCGGCCGCGTAGGCGAGGTCCTTGGTCCAGTGGCTGCCCAGCTCGCGGTCGAACGCCTTGATGGCGTGCTTGTCGCTGCCGACCAGCTTGAGGTGCGTGACAAACTGGCTCAGCTGGCGGATCTGCTCGCTCTGCAGGTATGGTATGCACTTCCGTGAGCGCATGCCCCTCAAGCTCGAGTCCGGCAAGCCGAGGCAGCGAGAGGAGGAGAAGGGAGGCAGCGCACGTAGGCGTACGCGCACTTGACCATGAACTGGCTGGCCTCGGCGTCGCCGCTCCTGGAGGCGGTCTGGAAGCCCCTGTTGGAGATCTGCAGGCCGACCTTGCAGCAGGCCAGCGCGTGCACCATGCCGTAGAGCACGTCGCTTTCGTCTGTCAGCACAGTGCCCAGAAGGGTCAGCATGGCGCTGCTGGGGACCCGAAAAGAAGGTGGCCATGAGGCAGGGGAGGGCATTCACCCTTGCGCGACCACTGCTCGGTGGAGTAACCGGAGATGGCGCCCACCTCGGGCAGGCCGCCGCGCTTGGCCAGGAAGTCGAGCATGTGGAAGGCGTCCGCGCGGTGCGCCACGGCCATCACCTGCACTGCGGCGGCGCGCTGGCGACTGCTGCCAAAGAGGGACCAAAACCTGGCAGCCGGTCGGCCATTTCCGAGCAGGGAAGAGAAACAGCGGGCCTTGAAGTACGTGGAGACGCCTGGAAGGCCCACATTGTCGCCCATGAAGAAGGCGGCCGCCGAGTCCAGCTGGTGGGCAAAGTTGTACGAGTACCTTTGCCCCACGACAGCAGAAGAGCAGCTCAGGGGTGCTGCCATTTCACCTCGGGGAAGGGATTTGGTCATGAAGGGAGCCCGCAAGGAGAAGGGCTGTCAGGGAGGGCAAATGGGAGCATGCGCACCTGGCGCACTCGTTGATGAGCTTGATGAGGTCTTCGGAGAAGCTCGCGACGCGAGCATGGTGCTCGGTGGGCTTGCCTGCTTGCATGAAAAAAAGGCCCCAGTCATCGGAAATCCTCAAGCTGGGTCAGCATGGTGCGCTGCCGTCAGCACGGCGAGCAGCAACGGGAGGCAGTGGTCGGCAGCGGTCGGCAGGGGAAGAGGAAGAGCGTGCCCGGTGTTATTTCCAGGATCTCGCGGAGCTCGCGCGAGATCTGCGGCCCAGGATCGGTCAGCAACCAGGCAGGCGCTGGCTTGCGCTTTCGCGGGGGAACTGGGAAGCGTAGCGCGGCGAAGCCGCGCATCCAGATGCGGCGATGCAAGGAGGGGCTGATGTCAGCAAGGGCGGCGGAAAGTTCGCACCATCTCCTGGTGAGGCATGTCCCCCGCGCCCATGATGGTTGGCTGGTAGTTGGCTGGCAATCAGTGGGATTGAAGGTGGCTTGGGATCGCAATGTGTACCAAAACTTTGTGCCAAAATGGCAGGGCGACTCGACCTTTATGGCGGGCTTACCACGGAAGCTTCCAATCCGAAAGCAAGCCGCCGTCACCATGCTAGGCCCGGAGCACGGCCTTCTGTCTCCATTGGACAAGTTCAGATCGCGGCTTTGAAAAAGGCTCAGAAAGCACGGCCTCCCCTCTCGTGGCGCGCGCTGAGAGCGAGTAATAACGCAGCCGCCCATCGCTCATCGCCCAGCAAGCGAAGATGTCCCGCCCACCGCCCTTCTCCGACCCGTCCAGCACGAGTGCGACGCATGACAACCACGATTCGAGACCATCGGCACGCCTTGTGCCGCCGCGTGCAAAAACTCGAGTGCTGCCAGTTCACAGCCAGCCAAGGGCTGCCTTAGGGGATGCGCTGGTGCACTACGCAGGCCACCGTGGAAGAGAGGCAGGTCCTAGCAGCGCAACAGCCAGGTGAGCTGCAGGAGGGAGGCAGTGACTGGAATCAGCAGCTGCAGCTGCAGCCGAATTGTGCCACTGTTTGCTGGCTGGCACCAGTCGCTGCGTTGCCTTGTGGTGGATCAGCGCGGGAGTTCGGGTGCAGGCCTTCTCCTGGAGGACTCCCAGCAGGGCTTGACTGCCAGCTTTGGTGGAGAAATTGGCAGGGCATTCCAAGATATCACCAGGCGCGCATTGCTTGCCTTGCCCGCTTGCCCATGAGGAGGCCAGGGCTCTACTCATAAATGACAGGTATTGCATGAACTCGGCCGCACACCTCTGCGACGCAACAGCGCTACACGTCCAGTACGCAAGCGCCGGCCTCACGGGAGTCGCTTGGTACCTTAAGGCATGCTCTATACTCCCGCCCTTCCACACCTGAAAAACACCCATCCGCATGCCCGGCAAGACCGGGCCGCCGTGACCTGATCTCCTCTGATGTACTCGTGCAGCTGGCGGCCATCGACTTTCGCAACAAGTGCTGGGGCTGCATAGCCTTTATGAAAAGGCGCGGCTGTCGGGTGGACTTGGGCCACATGGACACCTCCCTCATGGGGCAGGCTGCCGGCGGAGGTGCCCAACCTGCTGTCCCAAAAGCACCGCCTGGCAGTCTGTAGCCCTTGCTGGCTGCTGACAGGATGCCGCAAGCTCTGATGTTGGCAGCCTGGCGACAGCTAGAAAAGACTCAAGACAAGACCCGGCGGCGCAGACTGGGGCGGCGTGCTGGGCGCCTTTGTGCAGACGCTGGCCGTTTTCAAGGTCAACCTGCGCATGGAGAGCGAGGCTCTGCAGCTCGCCGAGCAGCAGTGCGACGCGGAGGCCAGCCGCTTCTTCAGGGCCAGGGCGCTCGCCAGCGTGAGCTCCTCCTCAGGCAGCCGGGGAGGGGGGGGGGGGGGGGCTGTGCTATTTGAAGCGCATGTGCGCCACCCTGTTGTCTGGCCTAGAGTCCCCGGCCTGGGGCATCATCTCCTGACCCTCTTGGTGGCTGAGCACCTGCAGCCGCCGCTTCCTTGCCAGTCGGCGCAGATCCGCGCGCTGAGCGAGTGCGTGCTGCACCTGACGCTCGTCGGCGAGGACGCACATGCGCTTCAGACGTTTGACCGCGCGCTCACGCGCCACCTGCGCGAAGGCCCGCCAACACTCATCGCCCTGGCGTGCGTGGTGCCCTGCGGGGCGGACCAATCCACGGCGTGCGCCCCTTCAATGGTGTTGGTGGTGGACGCGTACAGAGGGAGGCCTGCATAAATTCCGGGAGGGCGATGCTGCTGCGCACTTTGGTTGCCTCCTGTACATGCCAGGGCGCGCCCCAGCATCTGCGCCGGCCGCAGGGTCTATGCTGGCCCCCTGTCCCGCGAGCTGGCGGAGGAAGTCCGCACGCTGCAGTGCCGGAGCCTGGAGCGCCCCGAGTGAACAGCGCCGCTGCAACTCTATGCATTTGGTACGGAAAACTGTGCGCTTGTTGTGCTGCCGGCTGATGACTTGCTTGGGCAAACCTGTGCTGGGTACTGCTTTCAGTGCAGAGTGTGTAGAGAAAGTGACGCCGGGAAGCAGCGAGGTGCCGCGGAGCAAGGAAGACTGTTCGCCAACGTCATGCCTCGCACCTGCGGGACCTGCAGCGTCAAGGGCCTGGGCACGCAGCAAAGGACTCCTGCTGCTAGGTATATAGGCAGAGCGCTGTCCCCAGATCGTAGACCTCTGAGCAGGTTTTCGACCGCAGTTGTAACGGCTCGCCCGCCAAGCCCTGGCTGGGGTTGCAGACTCTGGTCTTCCCAAAGTGGAGCTTTCCCGCTGCTTCCCGGTACCCCCTGAGCCGTCATCATGGCAGGCGAGAGATACCAAGATGCGGAGATGGCGGACGCCAGCGACGCTCGCGGATCCCGGCTGCGCTCCACAGTCACGGCGGTGCGCAAGCAGAAGGGGCGCGGCTTCCGGGAGGCGGCTGACCCCATGGAAGAGGATCGGGCCGGTGGCGGGCAGTACGAGAGCGTGGCAGCGACTGGCAAGGCCGCGGGCGTGCAAAAGTGTGAGGATCCCACCCCTACCCGTCTCCACCTACGCAGATCGGGCTGCTTGTGCGAATGCCGTCATACCTGCATCCACGCGGGCCGTCAAAAAAGTCGAAAGGGCCATGCTGCCGGTAGATCGGGGCGGCAACAAAGGCCGGGCCTTTGTTGGATGTGGAATGTAGGCGTCTGCAGGCGGCAGCGGGTGCTAGAGAGCACAAGTCTTCGTAGATCATGCAGCCTTGAGCCGATTTTAGCGGCCAGCGCTAGCTTTGCAATCCTGCTGGAGAGGGCAGCAGCTGTGCTGAGCGGATGTCTCGAGCTTGAGCGACCTTGGGCTCTGCTTGCACCGCAGCCGTCGAAGGCTGGGTCATCTTTGTGAGCAACCTGCACGATGAGACGTCGGAGGAGGACCTGACGGACGCGTTCAGCGAGTTTGGCACCGTCAAGAACTTGTACATGCCGCTCGACCGGCGCACCGGCTTTGTGAAGGGCTACGCGGTCATCGAGTATGCGACGCTGGAGGAGGCGCAGGTGTGCCTCTGCTGCTTCTGGACGCCTTGCTGCAAGCACGGACGGTTGGGGGCAAGTTTCCTGCCTGAAAAAATCAGATAGAGGCCCGCTTGAGCTTGATGGCCCTGCTGCTGCACGTGCAGGCGGCAATCGATGGCATGAATGGGCAGGACTTTCTGGAGCAGCCGCTGGCGGTCAGCTGGTGCTTCAGCACGGGCGCTAATCGGAGGACGCGGCGCGCCCGCTGAGCGATGCCCAATGTCCCTGCTGTTGCTTTCGATGGCTTGCTTCGCTCCTGCCTCAGAACCGGACCCCTTCGCCGGCGCGTGTGCGTGGATCTGTCTGGCCGGCCGTGCGCGCTGTACCACCTGAGAGCTGCCGCGCCGGGCGCCTTGAAGGTTAACCATGCCCGAACATGGCTCCAGGCTGTGCCCTGAGGCATGTGAAGAGCTGGCTTGGATCACTGCTCAAGCGTTGCACCAGTGTGGAGCCGCCGGGCTGTCCAGCCGAGCACGTTCCTCATCTTCCTTCACTTGCTCTGCTTGGCGCAATCAATCGACGGCGACCTGGCTGCTCGCAACTGGTGGCGACTTGGCCGCCAGCAGCTGCGGCGCTTTTGCGCCAGCGGGAAGGCCGTCGACGCAGTCGTGGTGCCAGCAGCCGGTTGGCGGGACCCGATGGCCGGCGAACGCCAGCGCATGCCCGCGGAATGGGAAAGGTCGGCCCTGCCTTTTCTGGCTCAGGCTTTCCACGCACGAGAAAGGGAGTGTAATGAAGAAGACTGACTGCCGTGTATTGTCAGCGAGTGCTGAACAGCCTTCTCCTGCCTCCCAACGTCCGCTAGGCACAGTCGCACATGGATGGGCTGGCCATGGCGGCCGGACAACTGGCGGGACAACGCCATCCCGGCGCAGCGTGCTTACGCGGAGGTGGCCGCCGCGATCAGCCGCTTCGAGCCCGTCACCGTCTGCGCAAACGCGGAGCAGGTGGATGCCGTTTGTAACCATCACACAGCCCAGCCAGCTAGGTACAGCCACGCAGACGAAGCAGGAGACATTGAAGCGCCTCGTGATCGTCGGTGGGTTCTCCGCAGGTGGGCAGTGCTCGTGAGCTGCTCGCAGACACGCCTGGCAGCGTCGAGGTGCGGGAGCTGCCGCAGGACGATGCATGGTTCCGGGACACGGCGCCCACGGTGCGGCTGTCTAGCTGCTGGGCATGCAAACCTGTAGCATCACGCGCAGGCGGCCTGCCCTGCTCTAGCTGCGAGAACAGTCATTGTAAGCCCGAAGCAGCCTGCACAACGCAGTTTGTGCTGCGCGGCGGCCGGCTGGCGGGCGTCGACTGGGAGTTCAACGGCTGGGGCGGTGATGTGCTGCCTTCAGTGGAGCAGGACAAGCAGGTGGGGCTCTCGCCCGACCCTCGCACGTCCTGCTCACTGAAGCTCTACCGCTCGGCTCAGTTGCATGCCGTGTGTGCAGATCGCAGGCCGGCTGCTGCAGCAGGCAGGGATAGAGGCTGTTCGGTCGGAGCTGGTCCTGGAGGGCGGCTCCATTCACGTGGACGGCGAAGGGTGCTGCCTCCTCGCTCCCGGCATGTGCCCAGCCATCGCCACCCTCCTTGCCGCCAACATGTCGCTGCCTTGTCTACTTGCTGAAACCCTACTCCTTCCTGTATTTAACGATCCAGCGCACTTGCTTCAAGGCACAGTGCACATCAGCGCTCCATGCACCCGCGCTCGCAGGACGCTGCTGACCACAGAGGAGTGCCTGCTGCACCGCAACCGCAACCCCCACCTGTCCAAGGCCCAGATCGAGGCGGAGCTGGCAAAGCAGCTGGGCGTCTCGCGCTTCCTGTGGCTGCCCTGGGGCCTGGTGGCCGACGAGGACACCAACGGGCACATTGATAATTTCGCTTGCTTCGCGGCGCCGGGGGTGGTGCTGCTGGCCTGGCCCTCGGTGGAGGACCCAGAGCAGGCGGGGCTCTTCCCAGCCTGGGATCAGCAGCAGGGCAAGGCGAGCGCCGGCTTGCATGAATTCGGCAAAGGGGCCAGGGCAGCTGATCTGGATCGAACAACTAGGGGCCCTCTCCGCACCGGCTGCCCAAAGCCCGCCGCCTGCTGAGCCGCTTCCCGCGCCGCCCGCAGCTCAAGCGCTCGGCCGCGGCCCTGGCGGTGCTGGAGGCCGCCACCGACGCCCGCGGCCGGCGGCTGCGCGTCGTCAAGGTGCCGCTGCCGCCGCCGCTGCACTACGCGGCGCACGAGGCGATCCACTGCGAGGGGGACGGCCCCGAGCCGCGCCGCGAGGGCGTCCGCCTGGCCGCCTCCTACATCAACTTTTACCTGTGCAACGGCGGGCTGGTCATGCCGGCCTTTGGCGGCGCGGCAGCCGACACAGACACTCAGTGCGGCCTCTCCACCACTGTGCGGCAGGGTGTTGAGTGCAACTGGTGGATGCCGCATCAAGCGCCGGCACAGTGCGGCTTGGACTCGCATTTTGTGGTGCAGCTTTGGCCATGAAAAGCTGCAGTCGGCCATGCATGGAGCTGCCCAGGCAGGGTCCAGCAGCAGGGCTGAGTGGAGACTATGTAGAAGCTGAGCCAGGAAAACTGGCTTGCAGGGCTCGGCGCGTGCTGGCAGAAGTCTTCCCTGATCGGGAGGTTGTGGCGGTCGGCAGCGCGCGAGAGATCCTGCTGGGCGGCGGCAACATACACTGTATCAGCCAGCAACAGCCGGCTGTCCCCGAATGATAGAGTCGGGGATCCACGGCGGCAGCCTCTCTGGTTGCTATGCCATGCTTTCCTCACGCTTCTCCAGCCGCAACAATGACTCTCGCACGGCTTGTGTTGCTCGCTTATTTGGTGCAGATGCTGCTCCTGATGCTCCTGCTCCTGTCTCTGTCTCTGTCGCTAGGCCTAGATGCAATCAACCTTTCCTCAGCAGTCTTTTCTTGCTACTAGCATTAAAGTGTTTGGCAGAAAGCTAAACATGGGCAACCAGCCATCCTCGCTCCACTCGGCGGCTGCGCACGACGATGCGGGGCGAGTGGAGTTTCTGCTCAGGCAGCATGCGAACGTGAACGAGAGGGACAAGGCGCGGCCCTTGGGGCTCGTCTGGATTGCAGGGATCCGATTCAATGATGCTTCACGGGCAGCACGGCGATCAAGCGAGGTCTCGATTGCCGGTCGTGGCGGTGATGGGCACTGCTCAGATATCGCAGCAACGGGGAGCTAGTACTGGCTCCAGCACTTCAACTGCCTTGGGTTGTTTGTGAGCCTTGCAGCACTTTCCGCACGGTTTCATGGATTGGTGGGAGCAGCTGGGGGCGCGGCTGCGAGTCGTGGGGCATGCTCACTTTCTTGGCACCTTCCTGGGCACTCCTGCCGACTCCTGCCGACCGCGCTGCAGGACGGGTGGACGCCGCTGCACTTTGCCGCGTACGGGGGGTCACTGGAGGCGGCGCAGGTCCTGTTCCTGCACGGCGCAGATGCTGGGCCCAAGGACAAGGTATTTTTTCGCTCCAACTGCCCCTGCTGCTCGCTGCGGTCCCCCGCATGAAAGTCCTGACTGCAGCTCTGGCTCTGGCAGGCGGATCGCACGCCTCTGCACCTGGCGGCGCTGCAGGGCCACGCCACGCTTGCCACGCTCCTGATCAGCCGTGGTGCGAGCGTGGATGCTGCTGACGAGAACCTGCTGACGCCGCTGCACAAGGCGGCCATCAAGGCAAGGCAGCCACGGCAGCCATGCTTTCATAGCCCGGCAGAGCCGCCTGTTTCCTGCCAGTAATGGCCAAGTCAAAGGTGCTTTGCCCTGCCGGTCTCCTGCCTCGAGCTGCTACTGAGCTTGCCTCTCGCCCACTGCCGTGCAGGGCCACACTGAGATCGCAGAGCGGCTGCTGCGGCTGGGAGCTGACCTTCACGCAGCCGCCAAGGCATGCCACCTCTGCAGCAGGCTGCGGTCACGCCTGAAGCCGGCAGCACGCGGCTGTGCTAGACTGACGCCCTGCTCATGCGGCAGGCAACGAGCGGGCTTGATGCGAGCTTGGCTTGCCACATGCTCAGCGTGGGTGGCGCTGGCTGCAGGATGGCACGCAGGCGCTGCACCTGGGAGCATGGAAGGGTCACCTGGAGATGACGCGCCTGCTGCTGACGCGAGGCGCCGCCGTCAATGTGCCCCCCAACCCCACCCATCCGCACTCCCTCTGAATGCGGCATTTCCTGCTGCATGCGGAGCCCAACACATGAGCTGGTCGGTCGGTGAGCATGAAGCAAGACGTGTCAGCCAGGCCGCTTGCGCAGCACATGCTCATGTACCGGTACGAAACAAGAACCTGGCTGGCTGGTAGCAGCAGGATGGCAAGCGGGAGCTGGCAATCCGCAAAGCTGCCGGTGAAAGAACCGGACGCCAGTAAAAGGCTGCCTCGGTGGGCGCAGGCGGTGACCAACAGCAAGCGCACGCCGCTGCACGAGGCGGCCGAGTCGGGCCATGCTGACGTCGTCAAGCTGCTGTTGGTGGCGGGCGCGGACCCGCACACCCGTGACCAGGTGGGTCTTTCTTCCACGAATGAGGGGCACCTCCAGTCAGAGAGGAAGCACATGCGGTCACAGCTGCCTTCTTGAAACTCCTTTTTGATCAGCAGCGGTCTTGTAGTTGAGGGCAAGGGTGCGGAAGCTGCTGCTAGCAGTTGAAGGCTGACTGGCAGAGGCTGAGTGTTGCATGCCGAGCCCCGAGTGCTGAGCTGCTCGTGTACCCGAGCAGGATGGCGAGATCCCCGCTTCGCTGGCGGCGCACGCCGGGCACGCCGACGTCTCACAGCTGATCGCAGGCGGCAGCGGCGCAGCAGCCCAGGCACACACCCCTTCCCTAGACCTGTGCCTCTGCGCCCGCCAAAGCGCCACGGCCTGCTGCTTTGTCCCACTCCCTGTGCTTGCTCTGGAAGGCTCAAGTGAGCGCTGCCGGCAGTCCAGCCATGTCTTTCCCTCCCGCCTGCGCACGGAGCAGCCGCCACTGAGTCCCTGTCCTCGCGACGCCCCGCAGGCCGGCGTCGCGCCCTCTGCCCCACCACTGCCGGCTGGCGCAGCCCCAGCCGGCAGCGGCCCCATCAAGTACCCCGAGATCTTCCAGGGCGGCGCCGCGCCGCCGCCGCCCGCTCGGTCCGAGGCGGCCAAGGAGGCGGCCACCAACGCCGACTTCTGGGCGAGCCAGCTGGGCGAGAAGGACAAGGAGAAGGCCGGCAACGCCGCCTTTTGGGGCGCCGCGCTCGGCGACGAGGAGCCGCCGCGGGCCGGCGCCGCGCGGCAGGCACCCGTGTCCGAGGAGGTGGCCAGGTGCGCGCCCGCAAGGGATGCTGCCAGCCAACCCTGTCTTCTGAAGCCCGTACCGTCTGTCTTAAGTGTTGGCCGCGATGTCTCAAGTGTTGGCTGTGCCCCGCCCGGCCTTTCAGGAGCTGCGAGCCGGCGCTGGCTGCCTGGCTGCGCTTTCTCCTGCTAGTCTGCCTCTCTGTGCCACCGTGCGATCGCCTCGACCTCCGGTCCTTGCCTACTTGCTTGCCGCTGGGAAGGGGGCTCTCTGGGTCGCCACGCGAGCGACCCAGCCCCTAGTCACTGTGAGCTTGCCTGCCGCGGGGCATGCACACTGCCGATTTCTGATCGTCTGTCCCCGCCTGCAGCAACAAGCGCTTCTGGGAGGAGAAGCTGGCCAGCCGGCCGACGCAGACGCCCACCCCCGGCCAGGACTGGGACCGCCGCGCGGCCGCTGCCTCCGCCGCTTTCGACGCGCAAGTCGGCGCCACAGGCAAGGCGGCCGCTCCTGCCCTGCTATGCTTCTGGTTTGGGCAGCCGCGGGTCAGCAGCAGGGACCTAGCTTGGCTGTGGGCGTTGCAGTCACGCTGGGGCGATGTTGCGCGCCTCCTGGCATCTGAACAGGCGGGCAGAGCCTGTTCTGATACTGAGATTGCTGCTGCGAGCCCCGCACAATATAACAGCCCCTGCTGGGGAGAAGCCACAGGCTGAGGAAGCGCCGTGTGTGCTGTTGCAGAGCCGCCGCGCCGGCAGCAGCAGCAGCAGGGCGGCCCGCCCAATCCGGCCCAGGCGGCGCAGGAGCTGCTGCGGCAGGCGCAGGGCTTCTGGAACAAGCTGCAGGGCGGCGGCCGTCCGCAGGGTGCGAACCCCTCCCCGCTTTGAGTGCCTCCTGTACGGCACCTGCGCATGGTCTTGTGGTGGTTCCTGGAGTTTATGCGCATTTGTGAGTGACGCCGGTGGGTTGCATTTGGGGACGATGCTGGTTCCCCTTGCCCATCACCCGTCAACAGCAAGAATGCAGTCATCGTCCCCTGCGCCACAGCATCATTCACACTTCTGTTGACGTCCACAGATGTCTCTCTGCCGCCGCAGGTGCCCAGCAGGAGGCCGCGCGTCGGCAGGAGCAGGCCCGCGCGGAGGCGGCCGCCCGGCAGCAGGCGGCCGCTGAGGTGGAGGACGACTGGGGCGTCGGCGCGGCCGCCAAGCAGCCTGAGCGCGACTGGGGCGGCGTCCCCACGCAGCAGCTGTACGACCTGAAGCCATTCACGGACGAGCCGCAGGCCGTGCCCGAGTCGGCGCACCAGTCCGTGCTGGCAAGCCTCCCCTCTGCTGGCCGAGCGCTGCCTGCCGGGGCTGTCAGCGCCAGCGTCTGCGCGCTGCAAGAGGCCTTTGTGCTGTCCGGCTATGCCTGCCAGCAGGGCCTTTGTGCACATGTGTCTTGGGCTGAAGAGAATCACTGAACTATTGGCCAGCTGCCACGGCACTCAGTGGCTGGACAGGCACGCTCCGAGCCACAGGCAGGGCGCGGCAGCTGCTCACTCGGCTGCTGCGGCGGCCCGCAGGACCTGGAGGCAGCCCGCAGGCGGCTGGCGCAGATGGAGCTGGAGCTGGACGAGCACCAGGGGCTGGTCCAGGGCCGCAACCGTAAGGAGGTGTGTGACACTCATTGGCTCCATTCTTCTCTGCAGGGTGGGCGGCGTCGGCAGAGCTCGCAACAGCATTGGCCTGGCTCTTGGGCAAGCTGCAAAAGCTGCTCGCACGTGCTGCTGCCCAAGCTGCGGTCCCGGTCAGCACATGCTCATGCTCCTCCAGCACGCGCCAGCAAGGCTGTTGTACTGCTCAAGCGCTGCCTCTGATACGCCTGCAGATGCAGTCGCAGCATCAGCAGCCGCTGCAAACAGCATGCACACTCTCCGATGTGCTGACTGGTGTGGCTGCTGCTGCCGCAGGCGGAGGCTGTGCGTGCGCGGGAGGCGAAGATTCGCGAGCAGGAGGCGGAGATCGCGCGGCTGCAGCAGCGGCTGGCCGCCAGCCTGCCGCCGTCGCGGACCGGCGGCCACGACACGCGAGGCCGCGTGCCGCCCGAGTATCTGTGCCCCATCACGCAGGTGCAGGGCCCCTGCCTGCTGCCTGTGGCGCTGCAGCCGAGGCGTCCGTCTGCTGAGAGGCAACCGCTCATGAGCCAAGAGGCTGTCTGGGGATTGTTCACTCCGCTGGCTGGGGACATGGAAGGCGCTCCAATGCGTGACGACCACCTTCTGTGCGATGCAGGAGATCATGAAGGACCCTGTGATTGCTGGGGACGGTCACACCTACGAGCGGTGAGCAGCCGGCCATGCTGGCTTGCTTGGCGCCTGTTGGAGCAGCTGCAGCAAGCCGCAGTCCGCTGGGCATCTTTTGCGAGAGGGATGTCAGCTGCTGAGCCCCCTGCCCGCGGCCGCAGGAGCGCGATTGAGCAGTGGCTGCAGAAGCACAACGCCAGCCCGCAGACGGGAGGGCTGATGCCGCGCAAGGAGCTGGTGCCCAACACCTCGCTCAAGTCGGCCATCGCGTACTGGCAGCCGTGAGTCAAAGTGTGTGTGGCAGCTCTGTTGGCGTGGCGTTGTGAGTCGCAATACTCGATTTGGGTTGCGTGGCAAGGTGTTGTCCGGCCGCTTTTAGATTCGCAGTGCTTGGTTGCCTTGAAAGATTGGGATCATTTGCGCCCCCTTGATGGTTTGTGTTGGATTCGGATAGGAAATTGATGCTAGCCGAGCCGGCACTGCTGGCCGCGTATCCACTCGCAGCCCCAGCGGCGGTGAAAAGAGGGCTTTTCGGCTGCTCCAACCCCCAGCCGGGTTCGTCCCGGTTCAGACCTCGGCGGCCCCGTCCCAAGCAGATCGCCGCAGAGCGACGAATGGCGGCCGTCAATGCACGGGCGGCGGCGCGCGCGCTCATTCTTGCGCTTCTCGCCTGCGCTGCCGTCGATGGTGCGGCGCCCCGCCTCCGCCCCTGCGGCCTATACGGCCGTGCCTTTCGCGCTACGCTTATGGAAGCGCGCCCGTCCCGCGGTGGTGGCGCCTGTCGCTGCTGAGTTTTGGCGACAGCATTCTCACCTCGAGCTCCCGCAGGCGCGGCGGAGACGGCGACTGCCTCCCGCGCACTGCTGGCCCGGAGGCTGCTGCAGGGCGAGCGCCCGATCCTGGCTAGCTCTTCCCTGGCCTCAGAAGGCGGAATGTCGGTGTGGCTGAGGCATGCCTGCAAGTGCAGACCCTGCAGACAATGGGATCGCCCCTGCAAGCGCCCCCCTCCTGCTGCCTATCGTCCGGCCGCCGGTGCCAGCGCCCCTAGCACCTGAAGAACTGCCATGTGAGCCTTCTGACAACACCATCTCATTAGCCTTTTCATCTCAAACTTGGGCTCACCTGCGCGGCTTGCCGCACGCTTGGCTTTGCGCATCGCCCTGCTCTGCAAGGGCGCAGCTTGACGGGGAGTGTGCAGGCACCGCCGCCGTGTTCTCTGCTGCCCCTCACCACTCTTTCTTTTTATATGCAGCGGTCCTCATCACTGCCGGCGCCCCACCCTCGCGCTTCACCGTCGTCCCGATCCCGGTCTCGGCGCCGGCAGAGGAGGCGCTCGTGCCGAGCCCTGAGCTGCTGCCACCTGCCTCTGGACCAACTGCGCAACCCCTGCCTCCTCTGGCTGCCCCCGCCGGAGCACCTGCTGGTGAGACTATCCTGATCTAATGTCAGCCTGCAGCAACAGTTGCAGCCTCAGCCATGCGCTTGAATGCCTCCAGCCAAAATCCAAGCCCCCTATTGAATGGATCTCACTGAGCAAGCTGCCGAGCGAGTGCTGCCGTCGGCTGCAGCCTCGAGGCTGTCGCTTCCAGAGGAGCGCCTTGCGCCCGCGCCGCTTCCCGGGCTCCTGCCGTCGCTGGCAGTCCCGGCGCCAGGAGAAGCGGTTGCAGCCGCTCCAGGGCCCCAGCCCACGCTGCTCCCGCTGCCTGTGGCGCGCCCGCCTGAGGAGCAGCAGCCGCCTGCGACAAACGCGGCTTCCCCGCTGCCAAACACTCCGGCCGCAGCTGCCCCTGCAGCAGCGCCAGCTGAGCGGCAACTGCCGCACTTCGCAGCCGAACTGACAGCCAGCCCCGCTCCGGCGCCTGCAGCCGCACCAGCAGCCACCCCTGCAGCTGCGCCTGCGCCTGCAGCCAGCCCAGCTGCCAGCCCCACTGTCCCTGAGGCCGCGCCGGCTACGCGGTCGCTGCCGCACTTTGCACCCCAGCTGGCGGCCAGCCCCGCTGCAGAGCCCGCAGTCACGCCAGCAGCCAGCCCTGCAGCTGCGCCCGCGGAGGCGCCTGCGCCTGCAGCCGGCCCTGAAGGCAAGTCTGAAGCCAGCAGCCCTGCTGCCTCCCCTGCGGCCTCCCCAGCTGAGGCACCCGCAGCCACTCCAGCAGCCACGCCCGCGGCATTGCCTGCCCTGGCCCCCAGCCCGGCAGCCTCTCCTGCAGCCGCCCTTGCCGCAGCACCAGCCGCCAGCCCCGCGCCCGCCCCAGCAGCCGCCCCTGGCGAGCCGCCCGCAGCCTCGCCCGCGCAAGCGCCCCGGCCGCTGGCCGCGGGCAGCCGGCGGCTGCTCGCGCCCGTCGCGGAGCCGGGTGAGGCGCTTCCCGCGTCGCCCCTCCTGGCAGCCGTTGCTTCTGCGGTCGTGGCGGCGCCTTTCCCAGGCGAGCCGCCCGGCCAGCGGTCCGGCCAGGCGCCTGGGAGCTGCTGTCGGGCTGCACCAGGCTCACGCTCGCTGTGCGCTTTCGGAGTGATGAGGCGAGCGTATGTCGTGCGCTTGCAGGTGAGGGCGCGCGTGCCGGCCTCGCAACTCCACCGCCAGGTGCGCCCTTCCAGCCTGAGCTGCCAGCCAGCCCGGCTGCTAGCCTGCTGCCGACTCACCAGCTCGGGCAGCAATGCGCGAATCTGTCCTGTGCGCGAGTCTTTCCTGACGCAGCTGCCTCCGTCCAGCTGCAGAGGCGGCAGGGCCGGTGCCGCTGGCAGGCGCTCCAGTTCAGCCGCTGAATCTGCAGCCCGCTCCCCCAGCGGCAGCAGGCGCGTCAATGCCCCCCACCTTTTCGCCAGTCCTCACCCAGCCAAGCAAGCAGGCCGCACGTTGTGGCTGCTGGCTGTGAAGCCAATCAGCATCGACTGTTCGGTTTAGGAGGGCAGGTGCAAGGAGCCGGTGAACTGAGGCGGCGGCTGCCCGCCTGCAGCCACACAGCCGCCGCCGACGCCGCTCGCCGGCGCGCAGAGGGGCCAGCCAGCGAGCCCGCCGTCCGAGGTGCCTCAGCCACTGCTTGCTCCTGACGCCACCCCCAGGATTGGCCCCTGCTGACAGACAGCCTGCCCCGCCCCAGGTACCCGCACCTGCGCCCGTCGTGCCGCCTCCTGCTCCCAGCATCCCGGCAGCCGAGGCTTACCGTCAGTGCGGCGGCACAGGCGAGCCGCTCCCGCTGGCCCATACATATCCACCTGTCAGGCTGAGTTTCGTTCAGAAGGCTGCTTGGCCGCCTGCTGTGGCTGCGTCGGGGAGCAGATCAGCATTCTGCAGATGGGGCTGCAGCACCAATGCTGCCGCGCCCGCAGGCGGCGACTGCCAGCGGTTCAACGCCTGCGGCGACCGTGCCTGGGCCGCCTGCCCCGTCAGCTTTGCGTGCCTCCGCCAGACGGCCTTCTACTATCAGCACGCTCCCCCTGCCGAGCCCCTGGCTTATGCAGCGCGACTAAGCTGCCGATCTCTGAGACACCAGCAGCGGGTTGCTGGTCCAACTGCTTGCCTGCCCAACCTGCAGGTGCATCCCCCCTGCAGAGGCTGGCCCCGCCCCGTCCCCGGCTACCACAGGCTGAAGCTGCTAGGCGCCTGGAGTGAAGAATTTTTGTCCTGCTGCTGCTGCTTTTGTGGCCTGCTAGTCAACTGGATGGTGTGCGATGATCGTTGAGCAACAGAAAGGGGATTAGAGAAGTGTTCCTGGAGGAGAGACATGTAGCTGAGGTTCTGGCCAGCCAGAATAGCGCTGCCTGCGTAGCAGGATGTTGTTTCTGTTTTCAACAGGGGGGGCATGTCGGCCCATTTTGCCAGACCACAGCCAAGCCTGAGTGCAGGGTGTCAGCGGGATGTGAAAGCACAGCCTGGAAAAACGCTTCACAGCACTGAATGACCAAAATTCAGCGATGCACCCTACAAAAGCTGGACAGCTCCGTGCTGCAGCAGTCCGTTTCCTCCAAGCCGCTGTGCTGGCGGTGATTCCAGGCTCTTCCAAGGCTCAATCAAAGGCTTTTTCAGCCATCAGCTCCACCCCGCGGGCGACCGCGAGTTGCAGGATGACACCCGGCTGCCCCACTCCAGCAGCTCCTTGGAGCAGTCGTCCCTGTGCAGCACGCACTCGATGAAGACCAGCCTGCAGGCGCAGCCAAGGGCGCGCATGAGGCGTCTGTCAAAGGGCAGGCTGCTGGCATGGGGCAGGAGCAGCGCGGCGCACTTGTCCGGGTTGCCCTCCACGAGCGAGAGCGCCTCCAGCAGCTCCTCCTCCGTCGTGGCCTTCAGGGCAGCAAAGTGCGGCTCGGCAAGGCGGCAGGCGAGTCAGTGCCAAGGGCGACAGCCCCTGCTGCAGGCAGCCCGCCCACCTTCACGGCGATGGCGTGCCCCGCGCCGTTGTCCATGGCCTTGCACAGCGCCACGTAGTCCCAGTTGTTGATGACGTTGTACCTGCAGTAGGCCCGGCTCAGGCGGGGCAGCTGGAGTCTTCAGGCGGCTGCGCTGTGGCAGGCTGGCCCGAGCAGGCGTCGGGCCCAGCAGGCAAGCAGGGCGGGCGGGAGGCTCACGGCCCGTCATGGATCTCCACCTGCAGCCAATCCGCGCTGCGCGTGAGGCTGCGTTCCGAGCAAGTGGAGGATACCCGAGATCTGGTCCTATTCTTTGGAACACTCACCTCTATGGTGTAGCCGCCGTTGTTGATCAGAAAGATGACGGGGTTGACCCGGTAGCGGATCATGGTGCTCAGATCCTGCTGGCAGAACAAAGCAAGTCAGCCGGGAGGCACGCATAGGACGCCCTGCATCTGCAGGGCGTTGCTAAGCCCGCTGCAATGCGGTTGATCAATACCTAAACATCACCATTGCCTGCCATGTGGATGGCAAAAGAGGCGCGCCTGCGCGGCGGCCTGGAAGCTGCCATCGCCGATGCTGGCGATCACACGTTTGCGGCCCGCCAGGCCGACCGCATAGCCCAGCGTGGCGCCGACGCTCCAGCCGATGGAGCCGTACTGCATCTGCAGGGCCAGCCGGCCGGTCATCCTTGTCAGGAGGTCGGGCTTGTCATGGGAGCGCTTCACATTTCTGGGCTGGGAGATGTTCTCAAAGGTCAGACAGCAGTATTGCAAGCGTCAGCTGTGCCAGCCCACAGAAGAGGCGGAGGCCGCTGCCAGCCCATAACAAAGTGCTGGAGCTGTTTTTCTTCTAGCCTGGCCCAGCGGCAGCAGGCTTGCCTGGAACTCGTACATGCAGCCGTCCGGCAGCCGCAGCTTCTGGCAGTTGAACCAGGAGTCGCCCGACTCGGCCAGCAGCGCCGTGTCGCGGCTCAGCAGCGCCTGCACGTGCTTGTAAAGCACGACGGCCCGCAGCGGTGCGCCGGGCGGGGCCTTGGGCACCTCGCCGGGCGGAAGGTACATGCGGGCGAAGTTGTCAAAGGCAGCAGTGTTGCGGGTCAGCTTCTTGGCGAGCGCGGCCAGGAAGTCGGCGGGCGTGATGCACTGGAAGGCATGCTCTCCCCCGATCTGCACGCTGTTGGGCTTCACCTGCGGCTTGGGCAGCAGCATGCTTCAGTTGCCATGCTTCTTCCTGAGAGCTGCAGGCCTGTGAGGGCAAGGCAGTTGCCGAGCCTCGCTGCCCAGGCAATCCACTGCGCTCAGCACAGCAGGGTTGGTAATATTGCGCACAACACCAGCTCAGCCGCAAGCCAGGGGAGCTCCGCTGCTGCTGACGCTCAGGTATGCGGACAGCCTCCGTGATATCAAGAAGAAGCAAAGCAGCCGCACCAGCACCATCTTCTCCGGCTTGAGCAGCAGCGAGTAGCCCGTGCTGTTCAGGTCGTTGAAGAGGGGAACTGGCAGGCAGGCAGGCGCTGACTCACACGTTTTGTCAGCTGTGCTTGCAGCATGTGGCTTGCGTGCATCCAATCGAGGAGCTTCCCTCACATATGCAGGTCAGGGTTAGGCCTGTTGAGGGCTCTGCGCAGCACTGCAGCACTCGCAGGCCAAGTGTTGCAGAATCCATCAGCACAGGAGATACTGCCACCAGGGCAGGGTTGGAAGTTGCACCGGCAAAGAGGTACGCGTCTGCCGCCTCCACAACTTCAGCGCAGTACGGTGTTGAGACAACGCCCCAGTAGGTGCCTGCAGCCAGCCACAGCGGCTCAAAGGGACGGGCACAAGTCATAGCTTCACGTGTGCTCCGCCGGTCTGGCCCAAACAACGGGTGAGCTCACAGCCAGGCGGCCCTCGGGGGTTCGAGAGCCAGAGGCGCACCGATGAAGCGCTCGTGCTGCTCCGGGAAGAGGCCCTTGGCGTTGGGCTGGATGGCAACAGGGTAGCCTGCAGCCCCCGGCTTTAAAGTCACCCGGCATTCCTGGCACCGGCAGACGAAGGTTGCTGACAGAGCGCCCATGCTCAGGCAACCAATTCAGTGTCGAGCAACCACCATATCAAGGGACAGACTGGCGTGCAGGTGGTGGTGCTTGTCAGCGAATTGAGCCACTGAAACTCTCCAGTCAGCCCAGGCTGCCAACGTGCAAAGTGCTTGGCCGCGCACCACAGGCGTCCGCCAGCTGCAGGAACGCCTGCTCTGCGTGCGTCGGCCGCAGCTTGACGCCCGCCACCAGCACCGGCTTGACCGCTCGGTTCAGGAAGTCGGCGGCCGCATCCACCGCCGCCTCCAGCGACCTGCAGCGGCCGGCGTTTTTCTCAGCATTCTGCATCTCAAAACAAGCAGCACTGCTGCAAGACAAAGCTTCCGATGTCTGGCAGGTAGCACATGCAGAGCACACAGAATTTGCATGGCAAAAACAGCTCATCATCAGGCTTCGGGACGCAGGCAGGAAGGGGGCTGCACCGCGGGTTGGACAGCTTGGGGGCGATGGCAAAGGGCACGGGCGAGTCAGCAAAGGTCGGGTGGGGCAGGCCGGGCAGGTTGCAGGCGATGGAGATGTAGACCGGCTTCTGCTGCCGGATGGCTTCGCTGATGGCATAGTCCAGCTGCAGCAGTATGCCATGGAGGTGGAGGAGTAAGCTGGCGCCGGGGAAGAGCATGCAAGAAAAGGGGGAACGTCCCCCAGCTGTGCTGCTCCAGCAGGAGGGGAGGGGCAAGCCTCGCCTGCTCGTGCGCGTCCTCAAGGTGGGTGATCTCGACCTGCAGGCATCATTGAAACAAGTCAGCCGGCCGCGGACCCCCAGCACTCGAGGGAGGCCGGCCTGGCAGCAGTGGCGCCGCGCCTGGTGGCAGGTCACGGCCATGAATGCCCGCTTCTCCTGGCTGAAGTCCGGCAGGCCAATCGTGTGGTGCAGGATGCGGTTGGTGCCCTGCACGCGAGCGGCCTCAGTCTCTACGCCTCCTCAGCAGGCGACATGCCCACTGCTGCTGGCATGAGCCTTGGCAGACAGCAGGAGGCACACATGGTCATTGCTGTTGGGCCCGCCCACGATGCAGATGATGGGCAGGTCCTCCGAGTAGGCGCCAGCGATCGCATTGATCAGCGACAGGCTGCCCACTGCATCAATCACCAGCCCAAGCGCCTCAGCTTCTGGCGTGCCAGCAGAGCTCTTTGGAGCGGAACTACAGGGAGGCAGAAGGTACGCCTGTGAAGGTAGAGATGACGCAACCGACGCCCTTCGCGCGAGCATACCTGCGAGAACCTCACCGACCTAGCACCCGTAACCTATTGTGACTCACAGAAAATGTCAGAGCGCCAGCATTTAGCAATGGCTGGCCCACCCGTCCGCTGCGTAGCCCGCATTAAGCTCCTGCATTGCGCCACTGCCGCTTTCAGCCCCGTGGCCTTCGGCATGCAACTCGTGCGGCATGCACACATCAGATTTGACGGCAGGTCAGATTCGACGGCAGGTGTTGGAAGAAAAACGGTGGCGACCCACGTTGCAGGTATTGATCATGCGGACTTTAGGACCATCGGGTAGCAGGAACTGGTCCAGCAGCACCAGGTTGAAGTCCTGCGGATGCGCGCACGTTGCCTCAACAAGCACCGGGCACGCGCGGCTATGCTCAAGGACTGCGTATCGCTTGCATTCGCCCGGCATCGCGCTTGCAACTTGTCTCGGGGCCGTTCAAGCTCGGCTTCGGGAAGACATGGAGCCGGAATGCGCACGCCCGGGACGGCGAAGAACGTGTCGCAGCCGACCTCCAGCAGCCGCGCGGCGATGTGCTGGCCCAGCGTGCGTCCCATCTTGTTGTGTCGGCAGAAACTGGCTGCATTTGGTTGATCCGGGGCAGCAGGGGAGATGACGCATTTTTCGCCTCAGACGGCGGTCAGCGGCGGCAGCATCGGCTAGCCCATTAAGAAGCTGGCGCTAAGGATATCGACCAGAAATTGCTGCCTGTTTGCGGCCACCGCCTTCGCCTGCTTGCCTGCTCGCCCAAGCCCGTAATGACACATTTTGAACTTGGTAGACCCCCCTCCCCACGGGCGTTTTACATTTAGTTTGGATCGGCGGCTGCTGGCAGAGGAGATTTGGAGCTTGTGGGGCTTCAGGTCCTGCAGCTTGCATTTCTTTTGCTGGAGGTGATCTTGCAGTTGGGGTGCGGCAGCAATGTCGGCCTGCCAGGGGTGCGAGAGGCCACGAGAGAGGTGCCATTACACCATGCGGTGCAGCACGGAAGGTCACTCATCAATAATTGCAGTTCACAAACCACTACAGCACAAAAGCTGCTGACGCTACTGCTTTGGCTGCTGGCCTGCTGGCGTCAGCAGCTGGCCAGCCACGCTCTCAACCGCCTCTACTGCCTGCTCCATGCCAGTCAGGACAGACTGCAGGACGCTGGTGTTGCAGCCCACGGGCGCTGAATCTGATGCATCCCCAGCAGGCGCCTCCTCTGCAGGCGCCTCCCGGGCCGCGTCGCCGTCCGCCTGTCCTCCCTCCAGCTCTGCCTCCCGACCTGCTGGCTCTGCTGCTTCCGCATCTTCTGGCTCGGCCTCTTGTGGCTCAGGCTGCTGCGCTTGGAGGGGCGGCAGCGTCTCGAGCTGCAGCGGCTCCCGCAGCACCACCGGCTGGCTGTCTGTCAGGATGCTGATGCCGCGAACTCCCGGCGGCCCGTCCACAAACTGCAGCGGCAGGCTTGCGTCGCCCAGCCAAGCCTGCAGGCGGTCCCGGTCACCTGCCACCTCGATCCATGCCAGCCCCTGCATCACCAAGGGCAAGCTCTCAGCATGCTGCAGACAGCCCAAAAATCCGGAAAGCCATGGCATTTGCTGCATGGGTAGGTGTTCGCACCGTGGGGTCGTTGCTGTGCTCGACATCTACGGCTGAGGGGTGCGCCTCCGCGCCCTGCCACTCCACAAAATACGGCAGCGGTGGCTCTTCCAGTGCCTGGAACAAGCAGGTGAAGGTGTCAGGGCGAGGTCAAGCTGCGGAGCGCACAGGCAGCAAGGCTCCACTGAAGCAATGGCAGCACGCCTGCTGCAGTCCCACAATATTGCAGGCCACGTCACCGCCGTCAGGTAGTGACCGCTTCATCAGGTGGGGCGTCAGCTCCAGCCGGTCTGCCGTCGACTCGGTTGCCTGCACCGCCCAGGACAGGAAGCTCTCCGCCTGCTCCTCCGTCGCCTTGAGCACCGCCCTGCCATTGCACGCCATCGCTCAGCTGCCGGGCAGGTCGAGCAGGTCGGGCAGGGGGGCAGGGAAGTGCATAGGTGCTGCTTAGGGAGGGCGCATGCCTGCCGAGCGGGTTGGTGGCCGCCTCACGCTCCTCGCAAATCGCGATAAGCTCCAGGTAGCTCGTACCAACGGGCACGATTGCACTCTCTGTCCCAAGTCCTGCACCACGCATCAGGCGCGCCTGAGTGCGCCGGGCATGTGGCTATGATCTGATCTTTGATATCCGTTTCTAGCCCCGGGAGGAGCGGCCAATAGAATTCATGCCAGGATCGCGTGTTGCGGAAGGACGCTTACCGGCAACTCGTCCGCCTGGGTAGCTCGCCAGGCCTAGACGATTAGCAATCAGGGCAGAACTCTGCTCGAGGCTGCGCACGGCGACCACCACGTGGTCGAGCTTGGCCATCGCGTGGTGGGCGATGGGCTGCTTGCTGCGGGTCCGGCGTCAGTTGTGGTTTGTGGGGCGTGGGTTGTCTGCCAAAATCCATGCAGAGGGAGCCAGGAAGACGAATCAGCAATCAGCAATGCAATCAGCAATGTGAGTTGGCGGCTCAACACATTGCGGCTGATTCTGAGTCAAAGCATTCTCAAGCAGCTCAACCAAACGAGCTGCATTCGCGGCCTCCCCCCAGCTCCTGGCCCGGCTCGCCGCCGCTCGACCCACCACCGCCAGAGCGCTCGGGTCCTCCAGCAGAGCAGCGATTTGCGCTGCCAGCTCAGCAGGTGGCAAGCCATAATCCAGCTGCAGCACCTCTGAACCCGGCTGCAGCAGCGCTGTGGCGCCGACGGCGTCGCCAGCGTTCACCACTGACGGTGCTTCTGCCACGCAGCAGCTCCCGCTTCAGCGCTCTCAAGCGACACGCGGAACTCGACGTGACAGCGATCTCAGCACCCATGCATCGTAATCAAGCCGCCAGATGCAGGGAAACGGGCGCCAGCTGCTGCCCTGAGGCGTGGTCCGCACCTTGGGAAGCGGCCTCCACAACCGTCATGCCAAATGCCTCGCTGCTGGGCGGATGGAAGTTGAGACGCGTCGCTGCAAACACCTCAGCGAGCTGGCTGGGTCCCAGGAAGCGGTCCTCTGTCTGCGCCCCTGGGGCAGCCGCCCTGAAGCGCGCTCTCAAGCTGTCGGCGTAGCCCGTCGCAGTGGAGGCGCACAGCAGCGGCGTCACCTGCAGCACCACTCACCTTGCAGGCAGCCACCAGACGCCGGCCCACACGACGCTTGCCAGGCTCCCAGCCAGGGTATTAGCAATCGTGTCATCTGCAGAGTGTCAGACTAAAAGGAAAGCCTTGTTCGGGAAAGGGCCACGCAGGGCACCTGCAGCCTGTCGAGGTGGCCGCCGGTCTGCAGCGCCTCCACCAGCGCCACAAAGCGCTCGGGCTCCTTTTCGGGCGAGAGGCGCACGCAGCAGGTCAGGAACCTCCGCTCGCGGCGCAGCAGCGGCATCTGTGCCATGTCCGACCGCAGGCAGGGCAGCAGCACCTGCAGGACTCTGCCATGGTGAAAAACTAGTGCGATGGGAGGCCCTGCTGGACAGGGAGTGCCGGCCGATCGGATCGACAGGCATTCACCTGGGGCGGCGGCCTGGCCTGCCCGGGCAGCAGGCGCTCAGCAACAAAAGCCGCATCCGAAGGGCACAGCACGACGGTCAGGTCTGCGGCCGCTGCCGCCTGCGACTCTTCGGCTTGGTAAAAGGCCACGTCTGCTGGCAGACACGAGCGCAAGAACACCCTGCAGCCAGGTGGTTTAGTGTCATATCTGCTTGCCGACTCAGGACGTGCGAAGATGGGGCGATGCAAGGATGAGGCTGGACCTGTAGTTGAGGTAAATGTATGGCACCCGACACTCGGCTGTGGCCGCCTTCACGGCCCTCCTGGCCGTCCAGTCGACGCCGAGCGCCACCAGCGGCTGGAAGACCCGCACCAGCGGCGCGAGGCGGCGGCAGCCCTCTGCAAAGGCAGCATAGGCGCTGGCGCGGTCGACTCTGCCCCAGACGGGCAGCTCCACCTCATGCAGTGCCGCTGCTCCGCACGGCTGCGGCGGCTGGCCGTGCCCTGCAGGCTTGCCGGAGAGGACCAGCATCTCGTGGCCCAGCGCGGACAGCGCCCGAACCTGCAAGCCACGACACACCTGGTGGTGCTGGCAAACGCTGCTTCGGGGAGAGACTAGTTAGGGCAGAGGTGCATGCCTGACCTGCGACAAGGCGTAGATTCCGTTGCCGCTGAACGGCTGCGCAGAGAACTCGAGCGAAACGAACAGCAGCCGCATTGCTGCGTGACGGGAGGAGGTTGGAATGTGCCGGCAAAGACGAAAGCCCTGTTGCAGCTTGGACAGTATCGGTGGAAGCCAAGCCGGCCGGAGAATTTCTACCCACCTCTCCATTCACGCTTCATCGCCAGCGGCGCGCGATGGCGGAGGAGGCCGCTCAGACGCCCAAGGGCGTGCCAGCCCCCGGGACGCCCGCGTTCCGCGTGGATGTTGCGCCCGCAACCCAGCCCGTCCTGTCCATGGGTCGATGGTTGCGCGATGGGGACCTCGAGGCGCAGCGGAGCGCCCACGCCGCAAACCAGGCGCGTCCCGGTCGAACCGGAGCCGGAACAGGCCTGGGGAAACGGATGGCGGCTGCTCACCGATACGGTCTCCGTGTCGCAGAGGACCTGGCGCGCCTTCATCACGCTCACGATGGCCGCCGTCGGCGTCGTTTACGGTGCGCCCCAGCGCGCCCCGCCGTCACGTGGGCCGCCCACGAGGGGCGACAATGGTTCCCCGTGGCCCCCTCTGGCCGTGGGCAGCGTCCCCCAACCTGCGCGCTGGCGGGTCTCAGACGTCAGGGATAAATGTGCGGGCCTGCTCGCTGACTTTGCGCCTTCCCTGTTCCTGCAGGCGACATTGGGACGTCCCCACTCTACACGATGGCCTCCGTCTTCTTCTTCACGCCCAACGAGCAGCAGATCCTGGGCGCCACCTGCCTGATCATCTGGGGCCTGACGGCGATCGTCATGGTCAAGTACCTGAGTGCGCCCCCCGCGCGCGATCCGTCCAGCCGCCGTCCTGCTTGCCGGACGTCGGTCAGTCGGCTCATCGCCCCGGGCACCGGCCGCAGTCTTCGTGTTTATGTGCGACGACAATGGCGAGGGCGGCACCTTTGCCATGTACAGCCTGCTGGCGCGCATGGCGCACGTCTCGCCGGGCAACACCCAGTCGCCCGACGCCAGCGACCTGCAGCTCAAGCGCTACAGCAGCAGCGCCAGCAAGGGCGGCCGCTCCTCAGCCGTCGGCTCGGCGCTGCGCCGCTGGTTCCACGCGAGCGCGGTGGGCCAGTTTGCGCTGCTCTTCCTGGCGCTGCTGGGCACCTCGCTCGTGCTCGGCGACTCGGTGCTCACGCCCGCGCAGTCCGGTCCGGCCTCCCTGCCCCCTCTCCACGGCCGCCTGCGTGTCGGCCTGCAAACAGGGTGGCAGCGCCTGACGCCCCCCCTTGCGCGGTGTGCAGTGCTGGGCGCGGTCTACGGGCTGCAGTACAAGTCGAGCCTCGGCCAGAGTGCGCCCCTCCCTGTCGCTCCCCTTCAACCCCATCCCTCAGCTGGCGTGGCTGCTCCTGGCTGCCGTGCCTGGCAGCTGTGCGTGTGCTCCGGCACGTGCCTGAGTTTTCATGTGCACCTCGCTTCGGTTTCGAATTCAAACCAAAACAACCTGGCCTCACTTGCACCTTGCCGTGCGGCTGCAGATGCAGTCATCGGCATCTCCTGCGCCATCGTCATCCTGCTGTTCGCGGCCAACCACTTTGGCACCGTCCGCATCGGCGCCCTGTACGCGCCGATCGTGCTGCTGTGGTTCCTGCTGAACGTCATCACGGCCATCCACAACATCGTGGTCTACTGCCCGGGCGTCTTCAAGGCCTTCTCGCCCTACTACGGTGCGACCCCAACTCCCCGCCCGGTGCAAACCGCGGAAAGCAGCTCACACGAATCAGCGGCCGAAATGCGCGCCTGCCAGCTCAGGCCGCTCGCGCAGCTGGCAGGGGCGCACTCTCGCACTCCAATTTCAAAAATGAATGCCGCGGCTGCAAATTTCGAAATCGATTGCCTCGCCTGCCCGCCTGCCTGGCACGCGGCCGAGCGCGCCCGCTGCCCGCAGGCTACGTCTTCTTCAAGCAGCTGCGCCACACCGGCTGGCGCGCGCTCGCCGGCATCTTCCTCGCGTTCACCGGCACGGAGGCGACTTTTGCCGACATCGGCCACTTTGGCAAGCAGCCGACTCGCGTCAGCTTCGCCTTCATCGCCTACCCGGCCCTCGTCATCACGTGCGCCCCCCACAGGCCGCTGCTGTGTGCCGCGCAGCCGCACGATTCGCATGCCTGTCTGCTGCCAGCCTGTCTGCAGCGGCAGCAGGCAGGCCCGTCCGCTCCATGAGCCCGCAGCAGTTCGGTCGCGTCGGCGCGTTGTTGGCAGGCGCTGCCCAGGGGGAGGCTGGCTGATGCCCTCCCCGCCGCGGCCGCAGGTACCTGGGCCAGGCCGCCTGGATGACGCAGAACATCGACAACATCGGCTCCACCTTCTTCGCGAGCATCCCCTTCGGCGACGGCTTCTACTGGGTGAGCAGCCCACATCCCCTTCCCTTCCGCTTGCAGGCAGCAGCTCACAGGCCTGCGGCACAGGGCGGCAGCGCGTGCCGCCCGCACGCCTGCTAGAAAGCACCGCCGCTGGCTGCCTGGGCATCTGCAGCCGCCCTGCGCTGCCTTCATGGGTCTGCCAGGCTGCAATCGTTGCTGCAGCAATCTGAACCGACTGCCTCCCCATCTGCAGTTCTTCTTCGTGGTCGCGCTGCTGGCGGCCTCCGTCGCCTCGCAGGCCATGATCAGCGCCGCCTTCCAGCTGATCCGCCAGTCCATCAACCTGGGCTGCTTCCCGCGCCTGACCGTCAAGCACATGAGCCCCAAGGCGCGGCCCCATCCCCCTCGCCCGCTGCGCACAGCTTGGCGTGAAATGCGCCGAGACTTTGCCGCGGTTCTACCCCCAGCTGATGCGCGATCGATCTTTTTGTGCCGCCAGGTGGCGACCAGCGTCTACATCCCGGAGGCCAACTGGCTGATGATGATCCTGACAGTCGTCTGCATCTGCATCTTCAAGACGACCACCGTGCTGGGCAACGCCTACGGTACGCCCCCGCCGCCCCCGCCGCCTCTCGCCCGTGCAGCCTCGAAGAGCGGCAAGCAGCAGTTCCTGTCGAGACAGCCCCCGAGCTTGGCAATCCCGGGCGCCCGCTGCAGAGCCGCCTGCTCATGCAGCTTCCACAGCTAGCGGTGCCTGCGGCAGCCACGCATCCCCCCCCCCCCCCCCCCCCCCCCC
>BHFV01000091.1:0-56186 GCA_003568905.1 Trebouxiophyceae sp. KSI-1 | reverse complement strand
CCCCCCCCCCTTTTGAGGAGGAGCTAGCGGAGGCGGGCTCCGACTTCTGGGCAGCCGGCCGTCTGTCAGCTGCGGCCGTGCTGCCCACACACGCCCGCCTGCAGCCCGTCCTCTTCAGCTTGCATCACACAAGCTGCGGACGCGTCGCCCCGAGCCTGCCCCCCTCTGCGGCCGAACCTCTGAAGCCGCACGGCCGCGCCGCCCGCAGCCGAGTGCGCCAGCTGCGGCGAGCGCATGGGCCGCTACTTCTGCCCGATCTGCCGACTGTGGGACGACGGCGGCGGCGGCGGCGGCGGGGGGAGCAGCGGGCCGGGCATCTACCACTGCCCCTTCTGCAACCTGTGCCGCCGCGGGCAGGGCCTGGGCGTGGACGCGTGCCACTGCATGCACTGCAACACGTGCATGCACCTCAGCGAGTTCAAGCAGCACACCTGCCGCGACCTGTCGACCTGCCCCATCTGCACAGAGTACCTCTTCGACTCCTCGCAGCCGTACCGGGTGAGCTGCCCCTCCCCCCCTCCCCCCTCGCCTGGCTGCTGCTCTCCCGGCACGCCACGTGGCTGGCTGGGCTCTTCGCGGGCAGCAGACTTGGGAGAGGGCGCGGCCGCGGGGGGTTCCCCAAGTGGCCGGCAGCTCGGCAGCGGCCTGCCTGTCAGCCCGCTCGCCTGCCGCCGCTCGTCAGCCTGTCTGATTGATGTTGCCAGTCAGACAAGTTAGTGCCGAGGCCTGGAGGACACCTTCCTTTGCAGCGCCTGACTCGGCCACTCATTTCCGCGTGTCTTCGGACGGACCCCTTCCCCCCCCGGAAGCCTCACTTGGGCGCCCGCCGGCAGGAGCTGGTGTGCGGCCACTTCATGCACAGCCACTGCTTTGCCAAGTACACGCGCTACGACTACGCCTGCCCCGTCTGCTGCAAGTCGCTCGGCGACATGAGCGTCTACTTCCGCATGGTCGACTCGCTGGTCGCACGCGACCGCACCAGCCTGCCGCCGGCCTACCGCGACCGCACGCAGGTCCGCGATCCTGCGTTAGGGTTTTTGAGTAGGGTTTGGTAACGCCGGATGGGGTTCGGGGAGCGGGCGACCGCGCGGCTGGCGGCTTCTCGCGTTTGAAGCGCAGCTTTTGGAAGCGCAACTTTTTGGTGACGCGAGAATGACACGGGAGCGCCGCGCCGCCGCAGGAGGTGCTGTGCAACGACTGCGGCAAGCGCGGCCAGGCCGAGTTCCACTTTGTGTACCACAAGTGCCCGCACTGCGCGTCGTACAACACCAAGCTGGCTTGAAGCGGATGCCGTGGTGGCCGCCGCCGTGCCACGAGTTTTGAGGTTTTTCTTCCTAGTTGGTGTTGCCTGTACTGGCTGCGCCCTCGGCAGTGCTGCCTCCCGCCGGGCGGCGAGCGCGGCTGGCCGATTGAGTGACGCTGTAGCCGCGTGCGGCTGCGAAGCCGCCCGCCACATGCTAGTTTGGTGACGGTTACAATTGCGCCGCAAGCCATCAGGAAGCTTCAAGCGCCTCATTACGACGGCCTCATAAAGACCGTACGCATATTTTGATATTGCACCAAGTCATCAGCGCCGTGCCTGGAGCTTGTTTGCCCCTACTCGAGGAGATGGCGCCCGTGAAGGTCGCTCATCCCAATGCGGAGCAGGCAAAGAGTGAGCCGCGCGCATTCGCCCTATTGACGCAGATTCCCGGCTACGAGACGGGCACGGTCGACTCGGAGGTGAGGGTGCCCGCGTCCGGCTTGTATTCGCCGCCATGCGGATCGATGCGTCACCCCTCTTACGCCATATCCGCACCGTCGGCGCACAGGACTTCGCGCGCTACGCTTCCAAGTATGGCGATGGCGGCTCCTTCGATGTCAGCAAGGGTGCGGCTCGCCGCATTGGCATCTAGGGCAAGAATGCAACTTACGGGATGCGAAAATCCCGGAACATGAGCACCTGACGACTGTGCAATCGTGGAACGCAGAGGTGGCCTTCAATGACGTGGTCGCCGCCTTTAAAAAGCCCAGCACCCGGCCGGAGGGCGGCGCGGTCGCAGGCTTTGCTTGCAAGGACAAGAGCGGCACCCTGGAGCCGTGGAGCTTCGACAGGCGCCCGCTGAGTGACGAGGATGTCAAGATCCAGATCGCGTACTGCGGTTCGCCGCCACCCCTGCCGGCTCGTTGCCGCTGGAGACCTTGCAGAAAGTTCTGACCCAGCATCGGCATGGTGTTGCAGGCATCTGCCACTCCGACCTGCATCAGATGCACTCTGAGTGGGGCCCCGCCAACTATCCCATGGTCCCTGGTGCGCCTGAGCCCCTGGTTCAGAGCAGAGTCGTGCCTTGCCTTTTCGCCATTCCCTACCGCCAGGCTGCCGCTTCCAACTTTCTCACCGAAAAATGCAGGCCACGAGATCGTGGGCGTGGTCGTCGAGGTCGGCCCTGGCGTGACCAAGTTCAAGATCGGCGACCGCGCCGGCGTGGGCTGGTTCATGGACAGCTGCCGCGAGTGCCCGCAGTGCGAGAAGGACGAGGCCAACTACTGCGAGAAGTCGGTGCTGCCTCAGCCCCCACTCTCCCGTTTCAGAGCCTGCCATACGTTTTTGGGGTCGCCCAGCGCAGCAAGTGACTTCCTGGCAGCCGCTCCCATTCCTGATTCCCACCAACATTGCAGGTCTGGACCTTTGCCGCGAAGAACTGGCGCCACGGCAACGAGCCGACCTACGGCGGCTTTGCCAGCCAGATCGTGGTGCCCGCAGACTACGCGGTCCGCATTCCCAGCAGCCTGCCGCTGGCCGGCGCCGCGCCGCTGATGTGCGCTGGCGTGACCACCTACAGCCCGCTGCGCTTCTTCGGCATCAACAAGCCTGGCATGGCGCTGGGCGTGATCGGCATGGGCGGCCTGGGTGCGCCGTCGTCTTGGGGCACTTGTTTGTTTGCTTTTTCCGAGTAGCAAGGGGAGCTGACAAACAGCGAGAGGAGCTGAGAGCCGAGCTTGCGGCAGGCCACATCGCCGTCAAGCTCGGCAAGGCGCTGGGCCTGCACGTCGCCGTCATCTCCACGAGCGAGTCCAAGCGGGCGGCTGCGCTGGAGCTGGGCGCCGACGACTTCATCGTCAGCAAGTGCGAGAAGGCCATGGCGGTGCGCCCTCCACTGCGCCCTGTCCACGCCCGCCCGCAAGCAGCTGCACCTGCTTTGTGGACACGATGCAAAAGCAGCCGGCCACAGCGAGCCTTGAGCCGGGCTGCCTGGGCGGGACAGAAGCACGCCAAGACGCTGGACGGCATCCTGGACACCGTTTCGGCCGAGCACTCGATTGCCGCGGAGCTCAACCTGCTCAAGCCGGATGGCCGCCTGGTCATGCTGGGCATCCCGCCCAAGGCGCGCCCCACACACGCCTGACCAGCAAGTGGGTGCGAGGCAAGGTGGCAGCACGCAGCACGTGGGTTCGCTGAGCTCGGCGCTGCGGCGGCTGCAGCCCTCCGAGTTCCACGCCTTCTCCCTCATCGGCCGGCGCCTCAGCATCAGCGGCAGCGCGGTCGGCGGCATCGGCGAGCTGCAGGCACTGGTGGACCTGTGCGGGTGCGGCTCCCTGCTGCTCCCTTCTCATTCGCCTGAGGCAGTCCAGCCCCATAGGCGTTGTGGTGCAGGCAGGCTGCTGCTGCTGCAGGTGGTGTGTTCAACCCGGGGTTGCTTGGATGGCAGCATCTGCTCGAATGTGTGCTTGACTGCACAGCATCCTCACGTGTGCGCTGCGCCGCCCGCAGCGAGAAGGGCATCACCTGCGAGACCGAGGAGGTGCCCTGCACTGCGGACGCCCTCAACAACGCCATCGAGCGCCTGGCCAAGGGCGACGTGCGCGGCCGCTTTGTGATCGACATCCAGGGCGGCCTCGTCGATTGAGCCCCACCAGTGAGCCACTCCAGTCCCAGGCTGCAGGGCCCCTCCCCGCATGTTCCGGCTTTTTTCACCCCCCCCCCCCCCCTGGCTTCTGGCTTGTTGCCGGACCTGGTCTGCTCGTTGACACGTGACATGAGTCTGGCTGAGCGTGCTGCGGTGCTCAAGGCGGCTGTCCAGCGCTCCTGCTTCCCAGCAGGGTGTGCATATCGTGATGGGAAGTTGACTTGTTGCAGCTGCGCGGCTGCCCTGGCTTGCTAGAGAGCGCGTCTTGCCGCTGTCTGGCTGGCTGTTTCGGCCTCGACTGTGCGCTGCGGCTTTAGAAATTTAGCCTGTGCCTGACACCCCCGTCCTCCTGTGTAAATAGTGATGCTTTGCACCGCTCAAGGCTGCTCCCTGTCCTGCAGTGCAGCGCTGGAGCTGTTGCACTCATGCGGCTCAGAGTAAGAATTGTTGCCACCTTTTTCTCAGGAAAACGAGACGCAGAAAAACGAGACGCAGAATCCAACATGCCCAGGTCGAAACAGATGCGTCAATGATCCAGCTGCAGGCGAGCCGATCGCAGGTGAAGTTGTGTTGCGCATGTGCCCGCGCTCGCCAGGTTGGCAGGCGGCGAGCGGCTCGGCGATCGGCGTGGGCCGCGAAGAGCTCGGAGTTGCCTCTCGAAGATCGGGTAATAGCGAGGAAGCTGTAGCTGGGTAGGGGCAACAGAGCAGAAATGGTGAGACTCCACCCCGCTGCGGTCACCCATCACGCTGATTTGGGCGCCTGCTAGGCCCGTGCCGCCCATTCCAACGGCGCAGAAATCTACTGCGTATGTGCTAGCTGCGTATGCTACGGCCTTCTGCATCCCGGAACCGTGCCTGCTCCTAACCAGGATCTGGCGCTTGTCGCCCGGACCGGCGGCCCCCGTGACGGGGTCTCGACGTGATTGCAAGGGGGAGCCCAATGAGCAGCTTTGCTGCATGTCCCCAGAAGCAGCGTCGTCGGCCTGAAGGGTCACCTGAGGAATGCTTGTGCGCCTGGGATGCTTGCGGCTGGGCAGCCGCCTGTGCGCCTTCTACGGCGATTGCTGGCCGTGGCACGCGCTCTTGCCGCGAGTGGCCCTGCTCGCCTTCTATTGCGCACGGCTGGCCTGATCAGGCCTTGCTGCTGCAGGCGTCTCGCTTCTGGGCAGCCGGCGGCTCCAGCAGCGAGGAGGACGAGGAGGACACGACCTCCGAGTCCGAGTCGGAGTCCGAGTCGGAGTCGTCCAGCTCCGATGACGACAACCAGAAGAAGGGGGTGTCCAAGTGCGCCTAGCTGCCCGCACAGCACTCGCATCCACTGCACCACGCGCTGAAGCCAACTGCTGAGTGGCCCTCTGTGCTCTCCAGGTTCCTGCTGGACGACTCTGACAGCGACTCGGACGACCACAAGCGGGTGGTCCGCAGCGCCAAGGATCGCCGCTTCGACGAGCTGCGGGCGACATGCGACGAGATCAGGGTGCGACGCAGAGGCTTCTGCTGTGCTCGCCAGCCCAGCTTGGCAGCAGCGCCTGCCGCTTCGGCCAGCCGGCAGGAAAGAGGCGGCTGCTGAGGCCGGTGGTTCCGGGCGGCCGCAGAACAAGATCAACATCCTCGATTTCAGCGCAATCCAGTCGCTCTTTGACAAGCTGAACAAGCAGCTGGAGAAGGCGCAGAAGGTGACGGAGTCGACCGAGCCGCCCCGCCTCTACCTCAAGCTGCTCATCCAGCTCACGGTGCGGCGCCGCCTTCCAGACCCCTCCAGCACCAATCAAGAGGGCCGCCCTGACGCTGCAGCCGCTAAAACTGCCCTCAGGACTGCGTGATGGGCACGCTGGCCAACAAGGAGGCCAAGAAGAAGCTGAGCCCCACCAACGCGCGCGCACTCAACACCATGCGCCAGCGGCTCAAGAAACACAACCTGCCGTACCAGGAGGCCATGGACCGGCTGCGCGCGCAGCCCGACCTGCCGACCGAGAGCGAGTCCGAGGCGGCCGCCGCCTCCGAGAGCAGCGACTCAGAGTCCGACCGGGAGGCCGGCGAGGGCGAGGCGAGCCGCCGCCGCCTCCCGGCCAGGCTGCGCAGCCGGCGGTCGCAAGCATGGCTGCCTGCTGTGGCCGAGTGCTGATGCAGGGAAAGGCTGGGCAGTGTGTGTGTGTGTGTGTGTGCTGAGGGCTGCAGGCCAGAGGCTGCGCCTGATGCCGCGGCAACGAGCAGCGGGCCTGCCACGCTCAGGCCTCCTCTTGCCGGCTGTTGCTGCGCGTGTAGCAGCCGGCCGGCGCGTGAAGAGCCCCGGCCCTCACCTGGGGATCCGGTCCCGCCGCCCGCAGGAGGATGACAGCTTCGAGAAGATCCGCAGCAAGAGCGAGAAGAAGAAGGACAAGCTGCTGACCATGGACCCGACCCAGATCACCTACGACATGGTCGCCAAGAAGCTGCGGGAGATCACGCTCGCGCGCGGCAGGAAGGGCGTCGACCGCCAGGAGCAGGTCGGCCTTGCCTTCCCCGCCCAAACTCGAATTCGAATTCGAAACGGTGTCAGTTACGCCAAGGTCTGTTTCAAATCGGCCAAGTTGCCTTTTGATGTCAAGTGCCATCAAAGTTGATTCGAATGTGCGCATCCTCGGTGCCGGCCTTGCCCGCCAGCAGGCCGTCTGGACGCCAGCCCATTGCTGCCAACTCGAGGCGCATGCGTGCTCGCCGCTGGCTCTGCATCAGAGCCTGGGGACTGTCTCGCGGCTCAGAAACCGTTTTCTGAATCTCCTGCCCCTTGCTTGCGGTGCAGGTGGACATGCTGGTCTACCTGTCCACGGTGGCGCGCGGGCCCGCCCAGCGGGTGGAGGTGCTGATCCAGGTCCGCTGCCCGCCCCCCACTCCCTCTCTGAGTTGTCATCCGAGCTGCGGCTGGCATGAGCCGCGTCTGACGGCCCATATGCCCGGCCCGTGCAGGTCATCTCCAGCCTCTTCGACATCAACCCCTCCATGTCCACCCACATCGCAACGCACCTCTGGAAGCGGTGCGTCGCCCCTCCCCCCCACTGCTGCACTCCAAGCCTGCGCTGGCAGCTGGGGGCGCAGCGCGAGCTTTGAGGGGACCCACACGCCTGCGCGCACAGCACTGCCGCGCATCCAACTGCACGCCAGACAGCGCCTGCCGTGCCCTGCTGCCTGCGCTGCTCCTGCCGGCCAGCAGCAGACGCGCTCAGCATCAGGGCGGAGCTGCGCTGCCAGAACCCCCAACCCCCCCCCCTCTCGTTCCAACACGCGCAGTCGTCACCAGCCTGATCAAAGGACTCACCGAGGGCAGCGGAGAGTGACGGCAGAGCAACAAACCCTCAGTGAGGGAAAGCTTTCGAGCGCGCGGCGGTGCAGTCAGACGATCAAAGCTTGCCCGCCCGGCCGCAGGTGCGTGGCCACGCTGCTGGAGGTGGTGGGCATCCTGGAGGCGCACCCGGAGATCAGCATGGACGAGGGCTACGAGGGCGGCGGCGTCGAGGGCGAGGCGCCCGCGGAGCAGCCGGCCGACGGCGCCGAGGCGCGCGTGTGGGGCAACCTGGCCGCCTTTGTCGAACGACTCGACGACGAGCTGTTCAAGTCGCTGCAGGCGCGCGCGCCCCCCGGGGCCGGCCAAGCAGGCTGCGGGGTCACCTGACTGCCTTTTCCCCTGGCCGTCACACCCTCGAATGGCCGGCGCTCTCGGCCCGGAGCAGCGCCGCCGCAGCCACCTTCCCCGCAAGCTTCCCCGCCGCCCGCTGCACCACTCGTGTGCCTGCCAGACAGCCGCTGGTGTCTCCCAGGCATCGCTGCCTGGGCTGGCCGAATCGCTGTTGCCGGATCTGCCCAGCAGCGCCCATGTCGCTGGCAAACACTCCCTTCATGCACACCAGTCCAGCCGCAGCCTTACTATCAAAAAGTGCTGAGCACTAACGCGCTGCTTGCAGATGATCGACCCGCACACGCACCAGTACATGGAGCGGCTGAAGGACGAGCCGGTGCTGCTGGCGCTGGCGGCCAAGGCGGCGGCCTACCTGCAGTCGCGCGGCGACCACGGCGCGGCCGCCCGCATCTCTCTGCGCCGCGTGGAGCACTTTTACTACAAGACCGAGCCGGTCTACGAGGCCATGCGGCGCCTGGTGCAGCAGCAGCAGGCGGCCGCCGCGGCCGCCGCGGAGAAGGCGCAGGAGCACGCGGCCGAGCAGGCACGGCCCCCGACACGGTTTCCGGACTGCGGCGCTGATTTGGCGGCTGCTGGGGATGCGGCCGCGAGCCTGGCTTGGGCTCCAGCCTGCGTCTGTCTGGGCAGGCGCTGCATGTGCCTGCATGTAGCAGGGATTGCGCGCTGCATCAGGCTGCAGCTGCTCGCCGCCCCAGCCCCCCCACAGCCGGCAGGAGCAGACAACCGGCGTCCGCGCTTCTCCCTGGCAATGCCCTGAGCCCGCCCGGGGCTCCGCTGCAGGCCATCCGCGTCGGCGAGGAGGGCGGCGAGGAGGAGCTGCTGGGCGACGCGGAGATCGCGGCGGCCGCCGGCGGGCCGCTGCCCGTCCCGGCCGATTTCGTGATGGAGGCGTCCTGCCGCGAGCTCATGGACGGCCTGTGCACGGCCATCTACAAGCACGGCGACGAGCGCACCAAGGCGCGCGCGATGCTGTGCGCCATCTTCCACCGCGCCATCCACGAGCGCTTCCACGAGGCGCGCGACATGATGCTGATGAGCCACCTGCAGGCGCGCCCCGCGCCCCTTCCTCTCTTTCGGGAATGCTGGGGTCAAGCCCCTGGCCGCTGCGGGCTGCAGCGGCCAGGGGTCAGAGGAGGCAGCTGAAGGCCAGGCTGGGCCGACTCCGCCCCTGCCAGGCAGAACGAAAAGGCATCATGCTGCATCACTCAACGGTGTTTTGGGGGCCAAGCCGGACCTCGTTCACTGCAAAGAAAAGAAGAAAAGAAAGCGAATGCTGCCAAGCGGAGCCACCTCGCAAACCGTGCCAGGGGATGGGAACACAGGAGGGAGGGTTGACGGCAGCCCGCCCATAATGTGCAGGACAACGTGGCGCTGATGGACATCAGCACCCAGATCTTGTACAACCGCACCATGGCCCAGCTCGGCCTGGCCGCCTTCCGCCAGGGCCTTGTGCCCGAGGCGCACTCAGCGCTCAGCGAGCTGTACGGCTCGGGGCGAGTCAAGGAGCTGCTCGCGCAGGGCATGAGCATGAGCAGGCGCGCATTCGCCCCCCTTGCTGTCCTGTGCAGGGGCAGGCTTACTGCTTGCCGCCTGCAATGCCGCACCCCCCTCCCAGCAGGCTCCAAAATGCTGCTCGTAATGCTCACAAACAGGAGTCCGCTTGCGTGGCGCTCGCCTGCGTTGCTTGTGCAGGGGCTGGGCTTGCGAAGCGGCGCCGAGGCGTGCGGCTGCCAGGCGCGGCCGTTCATGCGGGGGCCCCCGTCAGCTGACGCGCGGCGGCTGGGCGCGGCGCGGCAGGTACCAGGACAAGACGCCCGAGCAGGAGAAGCTGGAGCGGCGGCGCCAGATGCCGTTCCACATGCACATCAACCTGGAGCTGCTCGAATCGGTGCACCTCATCTCGGCGATGCTGCTGGAGGTGCCCATGCTGGCGGCGGCGGGGCCGGCCATCCGGCGCCGCCCGCTGTCCAAGCCGTTCCGCCGCCTGCTGGACAACTACGAGCGGCAGACGTTCACGGGGCCGCCGGAGAACGTGCGGGACCACGTGATGGCGGCCACGCGGGCGCGCACCCCTGCCTTTCCCCCGGCCGACTTCTCCCGGCCGAACTTGCTGGACAGCTGTTGCAGGCAGGGGTGGGTTTAGGGGCGCAGATGCGGTCCAGGCGGTGCCGGGAATGTGGCGTCCTGCTTCCGGTGGCAAGCGCCAGGCGGTGCCCGCGCTCAGCGCAGTGCTTCGTGGGCAGTCGGGGTGTGTTTGTGTGGCCGTCGGAAAGCTGGGAACCAAAGCGGAGTCGTGCAGGAAAAGCTCTGTACAGGATGAGGCGGAGGTGGCATTGTGTTCAAGGGAAAGCCTGTCCTTGTCTGGCTTTATTTGGTGTTCACTAGTGTGTTCAAGCATGAAGGCAGTGGTTGGCAAGCGCAGCGCCCGGCTGTTGCAGAGGCAGGCGGGCGACAGCTGCAGGGGCTGACGAGCGGAAGCTGCGGGGGGTGCCGCAGGCGCTGATGAAGGGGGAGTGGCGCAAGGCGTACGCCGCGCTCAGCAGCCTGGGCAGCTGGAAGCTGCTGCCGCGGCGGGAGGAGGTGCTGGAGATGCTCAAGGCCAAGCTGCAGGAGGAGGGGCTGCGCACGTACCTGTTTGCCTACGGCGCCTACTACCGCTCGCTCTCGCACGCGCAGCTGTGCGACATGTTTGACCTCCCCGAGCGCAAGGCGCGCAGCCCCTCCGTTTCTGAGCCGCCCGTTTCGAAGCTCGGCCGGCGCGTGACGCGGCGCGGCGGCTGCTGGGCGCGCAGGTGCACAGCGTGGTGAGCAAGATGATGATCGAGGAGATGCTGAGCGGGTCGTGGGACCAGCCGACCGGCAGCATCGTGATGCACGAGACGCAGCCCAGCCGGCTGCAGGACCTGGCGGCGCAGTTCGCGCACAAGGCCGGCAACCTCGTCGACCTCAACGAGCGCGCGCTGCAGCTGCGGACGGGCGGCGTGCGGGATGCGGACGACGACGGCCGCGGCTACGACGGCGGCGGCTTCCAGGGCAGCCGCAGGCGCGCGCCCGCGCGACTGCGAGGCCATGTCATGTGGCGCCTGGGCGTGGTCGGCGCGCTGAGCCGCTCTGCGCGCCTCGCAGGGGCCGCGGGCGGGGCCCGCTGCCGCTGGGCATGCGCGGCCGCGGCGGGCGCGGACGGGGCGGCGGGCGCGGCGGCTACGACCGCGGCTACACGTACAGCGAGCAGCCGGGCCGCTTCCTGGAGACGCGGCAGCGCCGGCCGCAGGGCAACCAGAACCTGATGACTCTGCAGAAGGGCGGCGGCTACAGCCGGCGAGAGTAGGGGCGCGCAGAGTGGCGTGCATTCTGAATTTCCGCGCTGCAGCAGCTGTAAACACCGGGACCAGTGCCGCAACACTGGCTCCCAAGGCTTGCCAGTCCCAGCAGCGACCGGGCAAACAAGCACGGCGGACAGAGGGACTCGAAAATTGGAGGTTGGGGTTTAAGGGTTTAAGGGTTTCGCAATCTCCGCGCGCGCCTTCTTTCGGGCAGAGGGAGCTTACGTTCGCGAGTCGTCTGGTGACAAAGCGAGCGATCGAATTCGTGAGCGCGTGGTTGCGGACGGCCAGTCGCCGTCGGCTCGGGAGTTCGACCCACATCCGCACCGGAAGGAATTGTCAGCAAGCAGGTGCAGCGTCCGCGTTACGTGCCGGCACCGCGAGGAGTGGGCAGGCACGTTCATCCCTAGCCCATGCATCCGCAGTCCCGCCGGGCGGCGAGTGCAAGCACAGCCGACCGGGCCCGTCGCAACCGCCCGCGCATGCCGATCGAGCCGCAAGCGCGGGCCCGTGCCGGAGCTCGCGGTTTGCTAGCTGTGAATGTCCCGGTGCACATTATGCGCGATGTACTACGCTGTCTGTGACAAAATCTCGCAGCGCTCGCGGCCCCGCTTTTGCAGCGACAGGGGATGTCGCAACCGCCGGGAGATACGGTGCTCTCGCCCTGGCAGCCCCGTTCGATCGGAGGCAACCCGGCCTGGCGCTCTAATTCGGCAACATCCTTCGAGACCCGCGCGAAGCTGCTCGCGCGGGGCGCCCGCAGCGGCCGCAGCTGAGCGCTGGCGGTGGGCCCTGTCGACTGCAGGAGCCCAGACCGAGACGCGATGCTTCCGAATGGCGGCGATGGCCGGGGCAGGGAAAGAGAGAGGGACAGGGAGCGTCAGCACCGGGAGGAGCAGCGGCGGGATGAGGGCCGGCCGCCGTCGCGGCAGCAGGGCAGCGCCGCAGGGCCGGCGCTGAGGATCGCCTCATACGGCCAGCCTGGCTGCCCAGGCGCGTCTGCATTGCCTGCCCAGCAATCCCAATGCTAACGGGCCCGCCATCTGATGCCCGCACCTGTGCTGTCGGCCTGACGTGTGCATGTGCCTGGCCGCAGAGGGCATAGGCGGCCCGCTGCCCGCCGGCGTCCTCTCCCCCGGCCCCAGCATGCAGCCTGGCGACAGCTCGCTGCTCGGCAGCATCCCCAGCCTCCCGGACGAGCCCCTCCGCCTGCCAACAGCCGGCTCCGGCCGCCTCGGAGGCCTGCCCCTTCCCCGCGCCGCCAGCCTCAACCTGCTGAGCGGCCTGGGCCTGCCCGGCAGCTTTGGCAGCCTGGCCGCCCTGGGCAGCGGCCGGGTGCCCAGCGGCGTGCTGCCCTCTGGTGGCGCCCTGCTGCCTGCCGCCGGGCACGGCGCCGCCTCCGGCCCCAGCACTCCCGCACACGGCAACGGCCACGGCGCCGCCGCTTTCGACTGCAGCGACCGGCCGGCTGCCGGCTTTGGGGTCGTGCGCCCGCTGGCTCGCACGGCCAGCGGCGGCGCCCAGGGCGCCGCCAGGAGCCAGAGCGCCTCCGAGCACCGCACCTTCAACCTCAGGCCCGCTCCGCTCACGGCACCCTGCAGCCGAGCAGCGTCTGCCTCGATTCGCTGCCGACTGCTGCTGCTGAGGTGGGAAAGACCAGCAGTGGCCGCGCCTAGTGTCCCTGCCCGGGCCAGTCCGTGTTGTGACGCTCGCTGCACGCCATCGTGGCAGTCAGCCTCCCATGGCAGCAGCCAGCAACTATGCGATCGCACCTCCCGGCCGCAGCCCAGCCGAGCCTGCTTGCTGGCCCTGCAGGCCGCGAAGCGACGGCGCTGGCAACGGCGAGGCGGTCACGTCACGCGCGACGCGACACGCTGTGGGTGACGTGGACGACGACTACGGCAGCGAGGAGTGCGCCATGGAGTCGGGCGGCGAGGAGGATGATGAGGAGGAGGGCGAGGGGTCGCCTCGGCAGAGGAAGCGGCCGCGGTGCGGCCCCCCTGAAATCTGGCTGGAGCTCTGGGGCAGCCTGGCCTCGGCCGGCCCACACAGAGATGCTTCGAACGCTTTTGCCTCGTCAGTTTCAGATGATGCTTTTGAGTCGAGCAACGCATAACAGGCTGGGCAGGAGCGAGCCTCGGGTCAGTCCGTTTCGAGGCAGCTCAGCATGCTCTCCCGCTGCAAGCTTTTGCGCCCTTTGCATCGGCGTTTTCACCGGGCGCCATGGTGCAACCTCGCCAGGAGCAAGAAGAAGGGTGGCAGCAGCAAGGTGGGGCGGCCGCGGCTGGACGACATCGAGGAGGGCTCCCCCGGCTGGCAAAAGCTGACAGCCGACCAGCAGCGCAAGATCAGGCGGTGCGGCCCCTCGTCAGGCCCCTGCAGCTGCCTTCATGGGGGTCTGTAGGGCGGGAAGGGATCGTGCTTTGTCACGGTACCGAGGCGTTTCTGATGACAGGCCAGACAGCGCACGGTCTGATTCGATTCGCAGCCGTGCTTCGCGCTCGGTGCGCTTGCTTTGCGCTCCGTGGGCGTGTTTTGCCAGCGCCCTGCTGCATCTGTCAACTCGTGCAGCTGCTGAGCGCTTCTGCAGCACAGCAGCATGCAGGTCAGGCAGCAGATTGCTGTTGGTTTCGCTGTCGCTGTCCCTGGCATGCGCGGTCTCAAGATGCTGCCAGCGTGACTGTCAGGATTCAAATCGGCGGCCGCCTCCGCTGCCTGCAGGCGGAAGGCCAACCGGGAGTCTGCCGCTCGAGTGCGGGAGAGCAAGCGGACGACGCTGCAGAATCTGGAAACGACGGTGCGCCCGCCGGCCCCTGGGGTCACCTCGCCAGCCGGGGGCAGAGGGGCGCGCAGACTGGTGCTGGGAGGCTCCTCCTCCTGCCCCTTCCGCTTCCGACCTACCACAACTGCCAGCGCAACAAGGTCGCGACTGTGCAGCATGCACAGGGGAGCCTGCAGGCAGCGATGGCTGCCAGGATTGGGGCACAGGCATGGCAAGAGCCCCCAGCATATGCAGCCTGCTGCGACTGCGCGCGGCGTGCCGGTTGCCGCCAGCCTGGCTCTGCAGGGCCCCTGAAACTTCAGACCACAGATCCCACACCTGAAGACGAGGATGTTCTGGCTCGCAGATCGCGGAGGTGAGGCAGAGCAACGCGGAGCTGCGGGCCACGCTGGAGGCCAACAAGCGCGCCAGCGAGGCGCTGATGCAGCAGCTGGCTGCACTCAACGAGCAGAACGAGTCGGCCCGGCGCGCCAACGCCAGCCTGCGCAGCCAGCTGGAGCAGCTACGCTCGCAGCCAGGCGCGGAGGCGCGCCCTCCCCTACCGCTGCAGCGGCGGAAATCAGCGAGCTGAGTGCGCCAGCCAGCCGTCTGCTGGCCAATCCTGCTGCGCCTGCATGTAGGGTCCCTGCATTTAGGGTTTTCTTAGGGCTTTGACCCTCCCGATGAGCTCCGAGACCGAACCCTTGATCCCGCTCTTGTCGTCTCCGGCGGCAGGGGACTGAGGGGAGTGGGGGCTGCTGCGGGGCGCAGGCGCGGCCGCCCGCCGCGAGCAGCGCCACCACAGGCAGGCCGCCCTCCCTCGCTCCGCTCCGGGCAGGTGAGTGTGCAGGAGTCTGTGCCATCGCTCGGCGGCTCACACAGGTCGTCGGGCGCAGGCGGCTCGCAGCTGGGCAGCCCCTTCAGCCAGCCGCTCGCGCGTCAGCTGCCGCCCATCGGCCGCCGTGGCAGCAGCGCCAACATCCCCCCAAGTCCCGGTCAGCTCCACCCCCCTGCCAGCCTGCCTTCCCACCTACTGGCAAGCGATGCCAGCTCGCTGACAGCCCCGAGACCAGCCTCCCCTGATTGGTTGCCTCAGCGGGGGAGCATGGCTCTCTTCCTCACGCCTGGAACCCAGGATCTTTTTGCAAGAAAAGTAAATCCAGGCAGGCGCCCTGGGGGACCAGCAGCTTAGTCTGATGCTGAGCGCGGCTCGGCACGCAGCTGCAGGCGGCCGGGGCATCGCGCGGCAGCCGTCCGCCGCTTTTGTGCAGCCGCCGCCGCAGCAGGACCCCAGCCTGCCGATCCCACAGCTGGTGACCGACCTGCGGCCACTTAGGAGCAGCAGCAGCAGCCTCCCCGGGCCCGGGCAGCCGCGCCAGTCCGGGGTCTGATACCTCCCAAAGGTGCACCAAAGCCGCGAGTGTTTTCTGCCATGCTGACTCCTTACTGGCTGGAGATCTGTCTGACCGCTGCCTGGCGGCTTGTTGGCGTGCAGGGGGTGCCGAGGCGCCTTTTGTCGCCACCGCCTGCGCCTTCCTAGTGCCTTTCTCCCAACTCATGAAGTCGACAGAGCATCCACCCGAGCGAGAGGCCCCCCAGTCAAGTCACGCCCCCATGTGTTTGCTCGAAGCCCGCCCATCGCAGCGCCCCTGGATCCGATTTTGGCAAGGTCAGGCCGGTCCCTCTGCCCCCGCCTTCATTCCGTTGCGAGGAATGCATGGCCCGAGAGAAACAGCTCGTTCTCGAACGCTAACGAACGTCGGGCATGCCTGCTTTGAACACGGCGAGCAGCGCTCCGCCCTGCCCCGCTGCCCTTGAGTGGGGCGCTGCTCATCCCCAGTCCCTTTTGGCCCCCTTCTGGGCAAAGAGAAACCACCAGCCAGGTGCTCGGGTCCTTTGCGGCACCGCAGCTTTCCACCCTCCGCTCTAGGCAGGCGACCCCTGCTACGTGGCCTGCTGAGAACTGAAGGCGTAGCGCCGCTAGAAGCCGAACCCAAGCCGCCCATAGTTTTTCTGCTGAGTGCGTCGGAAGTCCACAGGAAACCAGCAGCGCAAGTGGTTGAGGGCCAATCATCATGTAATTCCACCTTCTCTCTTGAGCTCGTCGAGTCCACATCTGTCTGACCGGTGCCCGCCGAAGACTCGGCAACTAGTAAAAAAACGCATTTGCCGGCAGCACAGGTTGGCTTTTGCATGTGGTCGCCGCGACAGTGCGATGTGAGCTGTGGATCGCTCTGTCGGCAACAAACCTTCATCCAGATTTACGCCTCGCTCGCGGCGACGCTTCGTGTGGCGTGACACGAGATCGCGGCCCACCTCCTTTTCCGGTAGTGCGTGGCGTCAGTCTACAAGCCAGCAGGTGGAGGCAGGTGAGCAGCCGTGCTGGAACTCGTTCTCGAGACCCGGGTTGGGACTGAGATCGCCTCGAAACGGCGTGCTAGAGCAAAACAATCTTGCGGCTGAAGCTCAACTCGCCTGGAGGCGCTCCGACACATGCTGCTGCGCGCGAAATGGCTTGTGAGAACGTCCGAGACGGGAAATGACGCCTGAAGACGGTACGGCGCTCGCAGGCAGGGTGTGGCACAGGGCATGCTGAGAAGAGCAGGCGGCGACTGCTAGCTGGGAGCGAGGAGCGGGGCCAGGCATGCTGTGCGGCTGGCGGTCTGCGCTGCGCAGCGCCTGCCACACATGCAGCCGGCGGCTGCTGCCGGGGCAGCGCAGCGGGTGGCGGCCGCAGACATCTGCACCTCGGCAGACGGCAGTGGCCGCCAGCAAGAAGCCTGGCAACAAGCCGCCGCCCCACGCCAAGCAGCAGAGCGGCCCTGCAGCTGGCGGTGAGCCCCTCAGGCTTCAGAATGCCCCAGGCATGCGGCCCTTCTGTCGCCTTGCTGAGGGCTCTCTGGCCGGCCAACAGGCGGCGCCAAGTTCATCAGTGAGGACTTGAGCCGCAACTTCATCCAGAATGAGAACGCCATGGAGGACTCGCAGGCGGTGCGGCCTCTCTTTCTTTCTCTTTCTGTCTTTCTCCTCTGCTAGGACACGAATTCACCCTGCCGTGCCGTGATCACTGGGACCGTCCCGCAACGCCACAGCCGCTGCCACTCTCTGGCACACACCAGCCAGACCTGATGCCGCATCTGCGGCTCAGACTCGCCAAGTCCGCCGCTGCATGCACACCGAGCCGCGAGCGCAGTAGCCGGCTCTCATGCCCGCGTTTGAGCATTCAGCGCCTCTTTAGCGTCTCAGAGACCCTCTTAGGGTTTCTCATTGACCCTACGGTGCCCTGAACTCTAAATCTGCCACACGCGCCTCCCCGAACAGGCCAAATTCATGGACGCGGTCGTCAAGGTCTACTGCGTGCACTGCTCGCCCAACTTCAGCCTGCCGTGGCAGCGCAACCGGCAGTATTCGACCACCAGCACCGGCTTCATGGTAGCCGGCGGCGGCTCCGAGCGCTGGCTGCTGACCAACGCGCACTCCATAGAGTACCACTCGCAGGCAAGGGGTTCTTACTGGGCTTCTCCCAGAAACCTGACGCAATTGAACATAGGTTTGATACATTCGAATACAATCTCACATGGGAGAAGGTCACTGCTCACTGGCAGGCAGTAGGCTGCGCTGCCAGGGAGGAGGCTGCAGCGAGAGGGGGGGGGGGGCATTCAAGGCAGCATGTGCCAGGCTGGCGAGCGCGTCCTGTCAAAAGCACGCAGGATTGCAGCAGCGCAGCATCCGCACAGCAGAGACAGGGAATCACGCGCCGAGAACAACCGCGTTTTGCCGCCTTTCTGACCGGCTGCCCGCCGCCTTGCGCGCCCCACAGGTTCAGGTAAAGCGGCGCGGCGACGACCAAAAGTTCATCGCCGAGGTTTTGGCGGTCGGGACGGAGTGCGACATCGCGTTACTGACGGTCCGAGACGAGGCCTTCTGGGAGGGCGTCTCGCCGCTGCAGCTGGGCGCGCTGCCGCGCCTGCAGGCACACCCCCTCCCCCTTCCCTGCCTGGCCCGCTGCCCTGCGAGGGGCCCCAAGCTGCGCGCGCTGACGGCCGGGCCAGCCGCAGAGCGAGCTGCTGGGCGTGATCGCGGAGCGCTCGGCGGCCGAGCGCAGCCACCGGCGGCCGCGCGAGCACGCCGGCAGCGAGGGGCCGCAGGAGGCGGAGGTGCGCCGCGTGCGCCAGCGCCGCGAGTGATGAGCGGCTCGCCCGGGCCACCCCCCTGCAGCCCGACCGCCTGTGCTTTCCCCCGCCCGCCCGCGTGCACGCCCGGCGGCACCCTCCGCCGCCCCGGGCAGTTTTTTCGCGCCCGGCCCATGTCCCCCTCCGACTCGTCTGTGCGCGCGTTCTGGCCCAGAGGCAGCTGCCCGCCCGCCTTGCGTGCCGCCAGTGCGCGTGGCCCCGAGCTTTACACAGAACAAACGCGCGACCGTCAGCTCGCAGCTCGCGGCTAGCAAGGGGCCGCCGGCGCTGCCTCGCCCGCCAGTCCCCCCTTCTTGCAGGCAGCCTCAGCCGGGCGGCAGCCGCAGGAAGCGGACGACCGCCTCCGCCCTGCAGCGGCAGCAGGTTGGCCCGGTGTAATCAGTACAGCCCCACAGAGCACAAATCGCAGCACTCCAGCAGACGCAGGATCACCCACCTGGCCGGCTCCAGCTCGGTCATGTCCACCAGGTCGGCCGCCGAGCAGGCGCAGAGGTCGGCCAGCGAGCCGCACAGCTGCAGCGATTCCGCCGCCCCGGCCTCCGCGCCCGCCACCGGCGGCAGGGCCCGCAGCAGCTGCTGTGCCGCCTCGGGTCCGCCCGCCCACGCCAGCCTCTGCGGCCGGCCGGCGGTCATTCGAGCGGGCGCTTGGGCAGGGCAGGCAGCAGCAAGGCGGTCGGGGCGTCGCCTCTGCCTGGGAGGGCTGCTCGACGGCCGCCAGGTGGCCAAACAGGTCCAGCGCGCGCTCGGTCAGGTTGGTGCCGGCCGGGTAGCAGCAGAGGCCGACCTCGCCCGCGTCCTTGCTGCAGGACACATCGAAGGGTGTTGAGTGGGTGCGCGGGCGCAGGCAGATTTCGGTGGCTCGCTCACAGACCCACCTGAAGCCGAAGCGGCGGGCGCCTGGGGACTGGGAATGGTCCTCAGCCAGCAGGGCAAAGGCGGTGCGGAATGCCGCACCCACCTGGCCCACCCTGCAAGGGGGCAGAGGAGCCCTGCCACCTTGGCCTGGGGCCCCAGCCTTTCGCGGCAGCAGGCCCTGCAGCGGCGCGCTCGCACCTCTGCCGCTCAGCGTCAAAGTCGCTGCCGGCCGGCAGCAGCAGAAAGGCGGCCGTGCAGGCGGCGCTGGACAGGATCAGGTCGGGCTGCGAGCTGGCCGACTCCCGGACCTTGCCGCAGCGCACTCGCAGCAGCTCCAGGTCGGCTCGGCCCTGGCCCTGCTCGCCCACGATTGCGACTGCGGCTGCTTTGGGTGTGACCATCGTTCAATACCTGCTTTGTGGGACTTTGACACGCCCGAGCCGCGCCTCGGCACAATTTTGAAATCACCGTTTCCCGCCCAGGGGCGTGGGGCCGAGCAAGCCTAAAGGCTGCCGCCTGAAGCTGCCGTGACCACACGCGAACTGCGGCCAGACTGCTGCAGGCACTGGTGATCGGGAGAGGTCCCGCCTGGATAAAATGCTCGAGCCTGGATACGGCAAGCGCTTTCGGGGCCCGCTCGGCAGGACCAGAAAGCGGCGGCGGCCGGCGGCGGGCCATGCATCTGCTATCCGAACATGGCAGGCTACAGCGGGCATGCCGAGCCGCAAACCTCTTTCAGCAACCGGCCAGGCATCCCCTGCGGCGCTCTGCAAGGTTTGGGCGCCGGCTGTCGCGCCCCATCTGCCGGGGAGCTCCGAGGCAGCTGGCCTCAGCCCTACTGGGACAGGCTCTTACCATAGTTGTCGCCGCAGACTGCCGTCGGAGCACAAGAAGGTCGTGCGGTTGGCCTCAAATCGCAGTAGACGGGAGCGCCAGGCAAAGGAGGGCGGCCGCCCCTCCTGCAACTCGACCCGCCTCGGGTGCGCTCCTCCTCCTTATCCGCGTCATCAAGCGAGGCCCATGGTCGTTGGCTGGGTAGCCCGCAAGCTAGGAGGGGGTCCTGCCGCCTAGCTTGCACCCGCCTTGCGTTGGCCGCCCTCTGACATGGCCGCCGCTTTCCTCGAGGCGCCGCATCAGAAGCTGCGTCCGTTCACGGCAGAAGCGTGACGCCTTGCGGAGGAGGCTGGCACGAACTCAAGTGCCCGCCGCCCTGTTGCTCAGTCACCCCAAACAAAAGAGCCAGCCAGGGAAGCTGCGGGCATGCTGCATGGGATGAAAGTTGTGCTATTGCGGGCGTCAGCTGATGTCTTTCTCCTGCAGGCCAAACAAATCAGCGTTACTGCCCCATGTGCGGCAAGTGCGAAAAGTGCGGCAAGGACCACAAGGGCGAGCAGCGCCCGCGCTGGCTCAAGCCGGCTAGAGGCGAGCCCCGCCAAGTGATGCTGGTCTGCGTGACCTGCTTTGAGCTCGTGCTGCCCGACCTCCTCAAGAGCGCGAGGAAGAAGTTTGACCCTGAGAAGAAGGTCGAGAGCATCTGGCGCTTTGCGATGGCCGAAAATCGGAAGGAGCGCCCGACCCCGCTGCACTTCAGCTTGGCTGCGTGGCCGCTGTTCAAGAAGATGGTGACGCAGCCGTGCTGCTACTGCGGCCACCATCCCAAGCCGCCCAACCCGGTGAGCCTTGCACCATCATGCCCCATGCTGGCATTCTTGCACAAGCCATGCTGGGGCTGAGCGCTCCATGTGGTGCACAGGACGACGTCCTCTCGCTGTTTGGCCAGCTGGTGGGTGTGGGTCTGCTCACCAGCCGCGGCAGCTTCGAAATTGGCAACACTGTGCCCTGCTGCAGCGCGTGCGACGCCCTGAAGGGCGACGATGAGTACGGAGCCTTCCTCAAGCGCGTGATGATGAAGGTGCGGAGGGACGGCTGCGAGCTGTGGCAGGCCTCCCGCAAGGTGCGCGAACGACGCTCTCCTGTGATGGTGTACTGTGCTTCTTGCTTGCCGTGAAGTGTGGCCGCTTCTGATCAGAAGCGCATGGAGCTTGGAGCGCTGACATTGGATATCGATTGCTCTGAGTGTATGATGTTCCGTGCAGATCACCCGCGACCACATGAACCTCTTCTACAACCACGAGGGCGACGCTGGCCGCAACCTGCTGCGCTGCTTTGTGGGCGACTTTGACGAGGAGGAGCTCGAGCGGGCCGTCCACGGCAACATCGCCCGCAACAGGGGCTACTTTGAGTGGCTCAACCCGGCAGCCATGCAGGCGTGAAGCCTGCAGCGTGTGTAGGACATAAGCTTTGGCGAGTCCAAGTGTCGAGAGCCCACGCGGGAGCAACGAGCAAGTTGCGCAGTGTCGGCACGATTGTGTTGATGTTTGCAAGCACATTTCCGGAGTGGCAAAGGCACGGGATGCCAGGTAATGCCAGGGGCTGCAGCGGCTTCCAGGGACAGCCAGAGTCCTGTGCCAGGCACCTGAAGAGACCCAAACACTCAAACTCCAGGCCGCCGTCCCATCCCCTGCTGCATCAGAGGTCAGGCTCCCTGCCCTTTACACCTCCCAGGAATCCAGGACCAGGCCTGCTGCACAGCCATCCAAGAGGGCGCAGGTATGCGGCGCAACAGGCGCGTGTGCGCTCTTGTTGGCAGTGCTAGCGGTTCACGCAAGCGCTTGGGAATTGCAGGCGCATTTGCCGGCAGAATTCGGGCGCAGCGCACAGGGTGCAGGCTCTTGAAGCGCTCATTTTGTCCTGCAAGCCTCCAAGAACTGTTGAGAGGCTGTGGGGGGCTGTCTGGAAGCGCAGGAGGTGCGCCAGGGGGTTGGGGATGCTGCCGGACAGCGACGCCCGCGCACCGCTGCCGGCGAGGGCACACCAGGCGGCGCCGCATAGGAGTGCAGCGCAGCGCCATGTGAGGGCATGTCCTGTGGAGAGCAGGCCTTTGGGGAATCGCTTGCGCTCCACAACGTGTCCAGGGAGACACATAGCCAGCCCGCCGCCAGTCAGCTACCCGACTAAGTTGGAAATAATTAGTGGCACAGGGTGGCAAGAATTGTAACTTCCCTCCTCGCTAGAAATTAATGCAGTTTCCGACGCTCCAGCGGAGGATACTGCATTTTAGCCCCATCTGGAATCGGTAGAGCGGCCTCCAACTTTCGTTAAGGGCTTAGCGCTGCTTCCAAAAACGCGACAGCGTAGACGCTTGCGGTCGCGGCTGGCAGCTTCGGCCGCTGATAGCTACACAGCTATATCCGCAAGATTCTGATCTACGCAATGAGCACCGGTTCGGGCGGAGCCGCCGCCTGTTGGTTACTGATCGCATCGCACATCCAACACCCGCGATCTGCGCCGATCGCACCGCGAGGGACGCGGTAACGGCTCTCTGTCCCTTACCCGTGATGCCACTGGCGCTGTTAGCCCGTCTGCGCCGCCAGGCGGCTGCGCCGTGCCCTAATCCGTCTCAGATCGCCTCATCGGCGCGCCGGTTGCTCGTTGGAATGCACTTGCCCGGCCGCCTGGAGCATGATCTCCGCTTATGCTGGCATCCTTTTTGAATGCGTGCCTCCTGGTCGGCCAGCTGCCTTTGGCATGCATCTGGAACTGATGCATGCTCTGTAATCTCCACAAGTTAGGGACTTCACTTTGCTGCTGTTGCGGCAAATTCTGCTGTCAGAGGGAGCTTAATGAGCTCGGCTGCTCCTCGCCTTTGTTGGCTCTGGCCTCGGGTGCCGGCAGCCTGGCAGCTGGCAGGCCTGCGATGCGTCCCGGAAAGCAGAGTCCCACGGGTGCTGGACACTCGATCGGTTGGCTACCATCACGCAAGGACGCCAAACTCCACCTCTTCTTGCGGTACGCGAAGGGCTGGACTTGGATGCAGGCAGCCCCAGCCCTCAATGCCCCACTAGGCCCCACTAGCCCCCACCGATCCACCGCTCTCTCAGCTCAGCTGCCTTCTCTGCACGGTGTGTCTGGAAGCCTGCTTGGTGCAGGCTGCTGTGCTGCTGCTGCAGCTGCCACGTGGGCGCGGCTGTCCTTCACCCTGCTCTGTACAAGACCACTTGCACCACGACATGTTGCCGCCCGCCATCCAACTTCTTGATAGGCAAGCCAGCATGTCCTCCAGCATTTGCAAACATCACCCCAAACCCGGAAACTGCATCCGCGCAGCGGGTTAGTGCGGTCCTCCGCACGCTTGTTCTACGCGTGTTGGCACTCTGCTGGCGCCTGATGGCACTTTCAGAGGGCGACAAGCTGTGGCGCGAGGCGCAAAAGCTGACGAGCCCGAGCTTCCTGTCGTTCCGGCTGTCCTCCGATTGGGAACGCGCGGGCCCGCTGGCAGAGAAGGCCGCCGGCATCTTTCGGGTGACGTTTCTGATCTCTCTTGCCAAGCATTAGCATCCTGCGATCGAACGGACTCGAATCGCTGCGGGCTGAGCGAGCCACATGCGGTCCCACCGGGACGCAATCTAATTTAGGCAGGAAGAGCTTTCCTCAGGGCTTCATCTATGAAACATCCCCTGATCGGCGCGGTCTTGTCGTGCAGCAATGCAAGGCGTGGGAGCAGGCGCGGGAGGCGTTTGAGCTGGCTGCCAAGTGCGCGCAGCGGCAGAGCTCGCCCTGGCACGCGGCCAAGCACCTCGAAAAGGCGGCCGAGGCGGCGCGCGAAACGGCCGACTGGTCGCTGGCCATTGACTACCTGAAGCAGGCATCGCTGGCGTACCGAGAGGCGGGGCGGGCGCAGAGCGCGGCCGAGGCGCTGGCCAAGGGCGCTCGCTGGCTGGAGGACCGCAGCCCAGATGTGAGGGGCCGCCTCAATCTTCCAGCACCCCCGGGCGCTGCGCGTGTGGCAACCAGCAGAAGAGAAGGATGTGCATTGCAGGAGGCGGGCGCGCTGCTGACAGAGGCGGTGGAGGAAGTGGAGTCTGATGGCAAGCTGACGCTGGCGGGTGACCTATATCGCCAGGCCATCGGTGAGCTGTCCCCAATTACAGCCCGGCGCATGCCCTGGCCGGCTGGCAAGCCTGCTGACGGGGCCTGTGGCTGCGCAGGCACTTTTGTCAAAGCTGGCAAGCACGCAGAGGCGGTGGGCATGCTGCTCCGCTTTGCAGCCGCCTGCGAGGCTACCAGCGCGGCCGCCAGCCAGTGCAAGGCCTACCTGGGCGCCGTCGTCGTCTGGCTGGCAGCGAGCGACGGCAGCCAGGCCTGGGCCGTCTACCAGGCAGGCGCCTTCCGCCCACAGCAGCCCTTCCGGCTGCCGCGCGAGCAGCTGACCGAGCCCTGCTTGGCTGCTGCAGGACGCGCTGGCCGTGGACGCCTTTGCGCGCAGCGAGGAAGCCTTTGCAGCAGAGGCGCTGCTCGAGTCCTACCGCAGCGGAGAGGCGGACGCCGTGCGGAAGTGTGTCGCCGGCAGGAGCACATTCTCAGACCTGGACAACCAGGTTGCGCGGCTCGCCCGCAAGCTGCCCTGCGGGCCGGTGGCGGCGGTCGCGGCTGCGCTCGGCGGTGTGGCAGGCGAGGGCGAGGCGCCAGGCCGGGTCACCGCCGAGGACTTGGACGAGGACGACCTGACCTGAGTTCTTCTGTATCTGTCACGGAAGTCTGTACAATGTGTCCGTCGGTGCTCTGCGAACGAGCCTTGTTACTTTGCGCTCGCTATTTGTATTCCGCCGCCGGCTCGGGCGGGCCGCCGCCACCATCGGGCCGTCCCAGAGGGCTGAGAGACCTGCGAGGGCTCTGAAAAGGTAGCGGCCGAGGGTGGCGGCCGAGTGAGACTCGTGTTGATAGATAACTTGCCACCAGCGGACCGCTGCACGTCTTGCCGGAGGCGGCCCGCGGCTTGCAACAGCCGCGCGAGCGTGGCGCAGCGGCGCGCCTTCCTCGGTTCCCTCGGCCGCCTGGACGCGGCGCGGCCTCAGCGCGCAGCAGAACTCGCGCGGCCGCCTATAGGGCCGAGCGGCTGCTTCCCCGCGGCGCCGAGGCAGGGGGGGGTTTGCGGACAGCGCGCGCGCGCACAGGGGCGCTGCGCCGCGCCGCTCATCATGGCGGTGCCAGCTTGGGTGCGACGGGCCGTGCCGGAGGGCACCGTGCTGCCAGCGTGCGCCCTCCCGCTGCCCTCCCTGAATCGGAGCCGAGGTTGCTGTTGCTCTGCGCGCCTCCGCCGCCCGTGAAACGCACCGGGTCAAGATCACGGGCGTGCAGGATCACGACGGCGCTGCTGTTCGGACTGTCCTTCTACCAGAGCCTGCTCGGCGGCAGTGTGGGCGGCGGCGGTGGTGGCGGCGCCGGCCGCGAGCTGCGCAGCACTGCGATCGGCTTTGACGACATCGCGCGCTCCATGCCGCCCGTGCCCGGTGCGGGCTTTTCCGTCACATCGATTGGAGCTGCTGCAGCTCGCCTGCTGGCGCCTGCACTGGCTGAGGAATGCTGTGCCGCCACTCGCGGCAGTGCCCAAGGTGACATGCGACATCGACACTGCGGAGCGCAACGTCACGCTGCTGACAGCCGGCGGCGACAACATGAAGAGTTCCGCGGAGGCCTGCCACCGCAGCTGCCAGTTCGTCCCCCCGCCTCGTCTCGACGAGCAGCGCATGCGACTTCCCAGCAGGCACGCGTCCACAGTGTCAAGCAGCGTGGGGCTGCCTGCAGGCACCTGCCGGGCTGCAACGCGTGGGTGTGGTGCGATGACCACCGTGGCTGCGTCGAGGAGCAAGGCGGCACGATCCCGCAGCACGGCTGCCAGCTGAAGCGCGAGACGCTGGTGCCCAGCGGCTTCCCCGGCGAGGGCGCCCGCATCCAGCACTACCAGCACACCGCCGGCTTTGTCAAGCGTGCGGCTCCGCTGCCCGGCACGCAGCAGGAGCGTTGTGGGCCGCTAGGAGGAGGCTGCACAGCGAGGTGCGTCCTGCGCTGCAGGCCGCGTGGAGGGGCAGGAGACCTTTCTGCGCACGCAGTCGGCGCCCGGCACGCGCATGATCATCACGACCTACGTGCCGCCGGCCGAGTGCGCGCTGCCCGAGGGCACACGCGCGGCCGCCATGTCCGTCAACAACATGCTGGACTATGCCAAGTGGCACACCTACGCCTTCCACCTGCAGACCAGCACGGCCGACGGCTCGCTGCGCCCGCCCGGCGCGCACGACGTGAGCGCACACGCTCGTGCCCAGCCTGCTGCCTGTCTGTGGCACGTGGCTGCTCCTGAGGCCCGCCCGTCCCGCTGCGCCTATGCAGACGGGCTCCTGGAATAAAGTTGGCATCCTGCGACAGCTGCTGGCCGCGCACAGCCCGGCCGAGGCCGAGTTCATATTATGGATGGAACCAGATGCTTTGCTGGACGACGGTAGTTTCACCTTTCCTACCGAGCATTACCAGGGCATCGATCTTGTGACTGTCGGCGATGTCCCAGGAGCCTACCGCGGCCGCGCGCGGGGTGCGTTCGCCGCCCGGCCGGTACCCGCGCTGGAAGCCACGAGCCCAGCAAGCACTGCTGCGGGACAGTGAGGCTGAGTCCAGGCGGCTCTGGGCTGGCCGGCTGACACGATGCGCCCCGCGCCCGCAGCGCTCACCTCCGGCGTCCTGCTCTTCCGCAACAGCCAGTGGACGCGCGACCTGCTGGACGAGCTGGCCGCCTACGCCAAGCGCCTGCCGGCCACCAAGGCGAGGGCCTGCCTTCTCAGAAGACCTGAAGACTGCCTGCTGTGCCGGCGCGGCCCCTCACGTGGCGTTGTGCCCCGGCCCGCAGCCGTCCGACCCGAGCGCCGCCGCCGACCCGGTGGCGACCGCGATGATGCACATCTTCAAGCAGCGCGGCCTGAACCAGAGCCTCGCGCGGGTGCGCTTTGAGGGCGAGTTCTGCCTGGCCTGCGACTGGCGCCGCATCGACCTCAAGCGCTCCTCACAGGCGCGACTCCTGCCCGGCGCCCGCCCCACCGCCCGCTGTCTGGACAAGGCCGCCCAGCGCCCTCCTGTCCCCTGCAGGTGTCCCGCGTCGCCGCGTGGGACGAGGAGAACCGCCACTGGAAGCTGTTCATCACCCGCTTCTTTGACTGCGACCTCTGCTTCGGCCGCGGCGGGCGCGGCGCCGACCTGGCCGCCTGCCTGGCCGGCTTCCGCGAGCACTACGTGTTTGCCTACTGCCGCTTCCACAGGCGGGCGCCTGCCCGGCCCCAGCCGCCTGCGCCCCTCCAGCCAGGTCCCCCACACTAACGTCCCCCGTCCGCCGCGGCCGCAGGATGTCGCAGGCGATAGAGCGCGAGCGCCGCCAGGGCGGCCTGCTGCAGTCGCTCGACGCGCTCGGCGTGCCCGCCCTCGGCTTCAACCACACCGCCTTCCGCCAGCCGGCCGCCCGCGACGCGCACCTGCTCTCCTCGCCGCTGCAGCACACGACCAACAACGCGCAGGCGCGCCGCCGCTCCTGGCTCGGCTGGGGGGTGCTGCCCGGCTGGACTGACCGCCCCCTGCCTGCCGGATTGCAGGAGTGCTACGAGGCGTGCCTGAAGCAGCCGCGCTGCGGGCGCTGGATCTGGTGCAGCCACAGCGCGGGCTGCGACGACATGGGCACCTTCCGCGGCAGCTTCCCCACGCGCGGCTGCGAGCTCAGCAGCGTCGACAGCGTGCGGCCCCCGCCCTGTCGCCCCCTGCGGCCGCGCCCGCCGGCCCCGGCCGAGCCGCCCCCGCCCGCCCCGCAGGCCCAGAATCCGTACACGTGGGACCGCGGGCCGCAGTTCTCCAGCTTTGCCTCGGGCTACATCCCCGGTGCGGCGCGCCCTCCCCGCGCTGCGCCACTCGCACGCTCCCTGGCCGCCCTTTGAGGAGGCTCCGCGCGCCCGCAGCCGACCACCCGGCCCGCCGCGGCTGGGCCGCCCGCGTGGCGCAGCGCGGCGGCGGCAGCACGGCCGGCCGCCTCGCGATCGGCTCGGGCCTGGCGACGGCGCCGTGCTCCACGCCGCACGGCGACACGCTCATGCGGCTGGCGGTGCAGAACCGGCAGGACTACGCGCGGCTGCACGGCCTCGAGTTCCACCTCATGGCCGAGAGCGTGGACCCGCACTTGCGCATGGGCGCCTGGCAGAAGCTGGGCCTCATGAAGCAGGCGCTGTGCCTGCCCGCCCGGCTGCCCGCCCCAACCTTGGCCGCGTCTGGCCGGCGGCTCAGCCAACCCCGCCTGCCGCCGCAGATGCTGGCCGAGATCCCACGCGAGCGCGCCGAGTGGATTGCCTGGGTCGACGTGGACATAATTTTCACCGACGTGCTGTTCGAGCTGCCGCTCGACAAGTACGCTGGCAAGGACTTTGTCATCTGGGGCCAGCGCGACAAGATGCTGGCCGGCGACGTGCTCAACGGTGCGCGCGCCGAGCTGCCTCGAGGCGGGCGGCAGCAAGCAGGCCCCCTTGTTCCCCTCGGAACAACGGTTTGCGCCGGACGCAGGCGTCAACAGCGGCGTCTTCCTCGTGCGCAACACCGACTGGAGCCGCGCCTTCCTGGACGCGTGGACGCCCTTCGGCTCCTTCCCGCCCGACCGCAAGTACGACGAGGTGCGCCCGCCCGCCTCGCCCACCTTGCTTCCCGCAGAGACGAGCAACACTCGCGCCGCCCTGCACGCGCGCTGAGCCGTCCACGCCGCACCCCCCGCGCAGATGCTGCGCAAGGAGGTCGTCAACTTTGACGTCGGCATGTTCGAGCAGAACGCGATCGTGTGGCTCGCGCACACGCGGCCGCAGCTGATGGACCGCATCGAGCTGGAGGGCGACTACTGCCTCAACTGCTGGCGCGCACCCGCCCCCAAGGAGGCGCAGCCTGCCGCCCCGCGAGTGGTGGCAGCGACGCAGTGAATCGCCCCTCCCTGCCGCAGGTACAAGGACGCGTACAAGCCCAACATCCCGCAGCCGCCCTTCGTGGTCCACTTTGCCGGCTGCCAGGCGCGCCCCCCTGCCGGCCCTGCTTGGAGCGGCCGCCCCTGCCTGGGCTCGGGAGGCGCGGGCCGGGTGCGGCTGAGCCACACGCGTGGGGGGCCGCAGATCTGCACCGGCTTCCACCCGGAGAAGCTCGGCGACTGCGACCGCGAGATGATCCGCGCGTACGTGCAGAGCCACAGCATCCTGCGCGCGGCCGTGGCGGGCGGCGGCAAGGCGTCCATCCGCCGCGCGCTGGCGGCGGCGTGAAGCAGTTTGTACAAACAGGGTCGTGCGAGTTGCGTTGCGTTGGTCGTGCTGGCGTCGGGGAGCGCGTCGGGGGCCACAGCTCAAGGACAGCCTGCGTCACTGCGCACTGCAGCCTGCTCCTTGGTCTCGTGCGCGTCGCTCACGTGTCGCTTGCGCCCCATCAATCAGGCGGAGGGTTGGATGTATTACAGGCGCGTGCGCCGACAGCCTGCTCCCGCCGGCCGCACGCAGCTCACCACCGCGGCAGGCTGGCCGCCTCTTTTTTACCGCCCGCCCGCTCGCGCGCCTCCGCCTCCAGCGAGCCCCACACGCGGTCCGCATCCTCCGCGCTGCGCGGCGCCCGGCTGTCGAACAGCTCCCGCCGCCACCCGGCCTCCTGCGGCTCCGCCTGCGCGGCCGCCTGCGGCTGCGGCGGCGGGCTGCGGCGGCGGGCAGGCCACGGCTCAGACGCGTCCGGAGAGCGGCAGCGCGGGCGGTCTGCCAGGCAGCGCACCTCCAGTCGTACAGCCGGCCGGCCGCCGTCAGCGCCGCCCAGCCCAGCGCCACCAGCAGCAGCCCGGAGCCCCTCCTGCGGTCGCGGCGGCACCGCCTCAGCCCGCGGCAGACCGGCCCCGGCTGCGGGTGTGCAGGGGGGGAGCAGGGCGTGCCGCTTCATGAAGCTGCTCTTGTCGATGACACGCGCCAGCAGGGCCAGGCCTGCGGAATGGGCAAGCGACGTCAGCGCCTGGCTTGCTTCACTCGGCGCGAACTGCGGCTGCTCCAGTCAGGCCTCACCGGCCGCGACAGGCAGGAGCAGCAGCCAGGCAACCAGGCCGTGTGGCGTGTAGCCTGCAGGCAGCCGGGCGCGCTCAGCTGTTGTTGCGTCGCATGCGGCCAGGCGCAGCCGATCCCGAACGCGGGGCCGGACACCCACCGAGCGGGCGGAACACGATGGTTTTCGGGAAGATGGAGGCGAGCAGCACGAGCTTGAGCAGGGCGGCCGCCAGGAAGGTGTGCTCCGCCTTGGGCGCAAAGCGGGACAGCGCCACCTGCAGCCGAGCGACGGGTGAGCGTGTCTGGCATCAGGTGGCGGGCGGACACAGGCGGTGGCCCAGCAGGGCTCACCGAGGCTGGCCGCTTGCGCCAGGCCTCCGAGCCGTCAACCTCCACTTCCGGGATTCCCTCGCCATCTGAGCTGGACGCCTACGCTGTCACCCGGACCGGATCAGGGGCTCTCGATGGCGTCTTTGCTTGCTGGAGCAGCTGGCGAACCGGGGCACCTCTGCGCGGACCAGCGACTCCCTGCTGCGCCTGGGAGCTGCCGTCTCCTTCGTCTGGACTCTGCCAGTCACCTTCGGATGCTGCAGGGCAAGCTCAGCTCCCGCTGAGTCCCCAAACATGAACTCCGGATTGCATCCCACAGGCGTGGACCCTGGCTCCTGACCTGCTGACGTCGAGGCTGCAATGGAGCGGCGCTGTTGGCAAGCAGGCGAGCTTGCGACTCGCGTGCCGTCAGCCTGCTCCCGCCAGGAGCGGTTCCGGCGACTCGGCCGCCGCCCTGCATGCTGCTTCGTTGGGACTCTGTTCGTGTCGGTGGAGCAATCCTGAGCTTCAGTAGACTGCAAATTGCCCCCGGTAGCCGAAATCTCGATTGCGCCTGGCGCCTGGCAAAGGTTGGCGCGCCCAGTATGTAAACTCGTCAACCGTCAACCTGTTTTGTGAAAGGAGAAAGGGCAAAGCAGTACCCATTGCCCATTCTCTAACGGACTCGTCGCGACCGACGATCATATCGACCGGACGCCCGGCTGACAACGAGACCGCATTTCGATGGCTGATCCCCCTGTGCGCTACATTGACGCGGCGGAGGTCAAGGAGATCGTCGAAAAGTGCGCTTTATCCTGTAGCGGAGATAAGAGAGGCGCAGAGGCGCCCTGATTCGGCCTGACATCCGCCCCGCACGTGCGCAGGAAGCAGCCCGGGGTCAAAATAATCGACGTGAGAGACGACGTGAGTACGCCTGCTTTGCTCTGATGGAAATGGCTTTGAGTCATGGTCAACTGCTTGCTGTGGCACGATACCTGCTCTGCATTGGTGGACGGGTGCTTTGCCAGCAGCAAGCAAGCAGCTGACCGTGCTTCCTGCAGCCCAGGGCCCACTGCAAGGGGCCTCTGAGGAATCGCTGCCGGCTGTTGCAGGACTTCTTCGAGGGACACATAAAGGGCGCTCAGCAGGTGCCCTCTGCAGCCTAGCAGGAGCCTCAGTTTTCCCTGCGCGCTCACCGTATGGAGCAGGTCTTTCCGCTGTGCTTGCAGGTGCCTAGCGGAAAATTCAGCGACGAGGCTGAGGTCGACGGAGTCATCAACGAGCTGGAGAGCAAGGGAGTCTCGACGGTTGTCGTGCACTGCCAGCTGAGCCAGGTGCGCGGGCCCAAGTGCGCGCGCAGGTGCTCTTCCGCACACGCACCCCCACTGCCCCTCCAACAGGCCGAGCTGGGCCCAGCTCAGGACGCCTCAACCTTCCCCGCAGGCTGACCGAGCGCCTGCAGAGCGCGGCCTGGGCGGAGCACCCGGGCAAGCCGCAGGTCCTCGTGCTGCGCAACGGCTTCCAGGGCTTTTACGACCAGGTGCGCCCATCGCTGCCTGGCGGCGGCCTGTTCCTTGTCCCAGCAGCATCAGCACAGGGGCTGAGGCGCGTGCGCTTTGCGTCCACAGTACGGCAGCGACAAGCCCGAGCTCTTCGAGAAGCAGCCGCCGCCGAGCTAGTGGTGCCGCCTGGGCACTGTGTGTGCACTCTAATTCCCTTCACACAGTCTGCGTGATAACACCTACCGAGCTGTTGGGTGCTGCCTTCTGCAGCTGGCGGCGTGACTCGCCCTGCTTTCTTGAATGCTTTCGGCTGTTCGCGACTGTCGCATCAGTGAAGCTTACTTGCGAGCCCTCATGCGTTGCCTGTTCTGGCGCAAAGATCTGCCTACGAGCGAGCGGCACAAGCAGTGGCCTATCGTGCATGTCGAATGGGTCGGCGGAAAGCACAATTCGGCAGACAAGCAGCAGGCTATCGTTTCTAGTCCAGCCCTCAGCCGGTGTCTCTGTTTGTGAGCTGAGCTGGGCCTCATCTGCGCGCTCGCCTCTCTCCGCCGCCACATCAGCGGCCAGAGTTGAGCACGATGCCCCTGCAAGCAGCAGGCCCGCCCGCGCTGTCAGCCCGGCTGCCTGCGGACGGGCGTTGCCTTGCCGCCTGCCGCATGCAGCAGAGGGGGACGCACTGCAGGCTCATGTCGTTGCCAGCGGTGAGGTTCAGCGGCGGCGGCGCCTTGGCTGTGGGCGCAGTTGCGTTGCTGCTGCGTGTGCTGTTCTTTGTGCCTGCGGTGCGGTCGGGGGCGTCCCTGAGGCCGGTTTTACCCGCAGGCGCGGCTCTGCCCGGGAGCGCGTTGCGGGACAGCCGACCCCCGCGGCGCTGGGTGGGTTTGCAGGCGGTGGGCGCACAGCCACAGGCCAAAGCCAGGGCATCTGCTCACAGGGTGCGGGCTAGCAGACAGGCTCGCCTGCAGCGGGCGGGGGGCTCTTTGCGGCGGGCGCCGGTGCGGCTGCCTCCTCGGGAGCAGCTGCGGGCGGCAGAAACGAGCCTCAGCGTGTGCGGCGAGTTTCTCTGTGGCTGCAGAGGGCAAGCCATGCTCCCGGCGGGAGGGGAGGCCACCTGCTGGGCTGGCTGCAGGGCTGGCGGCGGGGCTGGCTGCGGAAGCGGTGGTGGCGGCGGCCGTGGCATTGCGCCTGCGGCAGGCAGGCCGCCAGGCTTGGGCATCAGCGGATTTAAGGTCTCAGCTCAGAGACGCGAATGGGCAACGCGAGCTCATCGTTGCTCAGGTTCAGGCCAGCAGGGAGTCTCACTTGGAGGCGGCAGGCGAGGGGGCCGGAGCCGAGCTGTTGCTGGAGCCGCTGCTGCCGCTGCCGGCGGTGCCGGAGGCGGCGCCGGCGCTCAGCGTCCCGGCGCCCGCGCCCGCGCCCGCGCCGGCACCCGCGCCTGCGCCAAGCACCAAGCATGAGCTGCTGGCAGCGCGCGGCGCCGCTGAGCAGCAGCGAGGCCGGGCAGGCAGGCACCTGCGCCGGCGCCGGATGTGGAGCTGGAGCTGCTGGAGCTGCTGGTGCCGCTGCCGGCGACGCCCGCCGCATCCGCAGCCGTCAGGCCGCTGCTGCCGGAGCTGGAGGAGCTGCGGGGCCGCCCATGCGCGTCAGTTGCTCTACCGGAGCCACACCAGTGGCAGCGCAGGGGACCAACCAGCGGCTGCCGGGCGAGCCCAGGGGGGGACGAGCCGCACCTGCCAGAGGCGCCGGCGCCGGCGCCGGCGCCCGAGCCGGCACTCGAGCCGGCCGAGCCGGAGCCGGTCAGCGCACCGCTGCCGCTGCTGCCGCTGGAGTCGCTGGAGCCGCTGGTGCCGACTGAGCTGTCGGGCGAGGCGGCCAGCGTGGCGGCGCCCGGCGCGCCCTTTGGTGGAGAAAAGTCCTCGTACGCGCTCGCTCCGGGGTCGATGCCGCCGCCGACTGGAGTGCAGCGCAGGCGCAGCAGTCGGTGGCAGTGCGCACGGCGACGGGGCAGGCCGGGCAGGCTCGGGCTTGCAGAGGCACTCACTGGTGAACAGCCTCCGGAAGGTCTCAGCCCCCTCGGCTTGCTCCGCCTCACGGCCCAGCTCTGGGTGCTTGCGCCTGCGCGCCTCGCCGTGGCGGCTCGCATCCGCCACTGCACGCCACAGCCGGCCCAAGTGAGAGGCACGTCTTGAGCTGCCGTTGCTGGGGGATGGAGGCGAGGGGAACCTGCGCTGGCGAGCAGCAGCGAGAGGCACAGTGCCGTAGCCAGCGTCTTGCCCACCATCGCGCCTGGGATCTCTGCGCGTGCTCCCCTGCGCGGCAGCGGAGGCCGGCATCAGCCACAGAGGGGCGCCAGCTGGCCTAGCGGCTGGCGCCTGGCTTCGGGGCGGCCGTGCGCATCTCTTGCCGCAAATGAAAGACACATGCATACAGACAAAGTAGCGCTGAGCGTCCGCTGTAGGCGGCAGCGCGATCGCAGAGTACGGCTTCGCCTACTTGCGGGATGCACATCAGCAAGGCCCGCAACGCGCGTAGAAACAGTGCTTACCGGTGGATGAACGTTGCTCTCCGCCTTCGTCCACGAAGGCGTGCCGCGCTGGCGGGGGCTGGCGCACGCGGCCGGCACGGAATGCGCGGCGGGTCCAATTCCACTCCGCGTGATCGGGGCGTCCAGCCGGCGAGATGGGAGGTCACGGGTACTCACAGGAGCCGTTCGCAATCGAGCAGCGATCAAAGCAAGGGACGGGACGCACGCCCAGTGCGCAACCGGGAATTGGTTTCACCGGTGCGACCAGCGCGCGAAAGCCACGGCACGCCAGTACACGCCAACTGGCCAACAGCACACGCCAGACAGGAACAAGCGCTGTTGAGAGAAGGCGCGCCGCGCTGAGTGGCAGGCTGCTAGGGCCGGCGTTTCAATCACTCAGGGCACTGCTGCGGGCGGCACGACGATCTGGGGGACGTCGGCCTCCGGCACGCCCCACAGGTCCGTCTTGACGGATGCGCGCAGGCCGGAGCGCATGGCGAGCAGGCGGGCGCGCGAGTTGATGGCGCCGTCCGCGTCGGTCGTCTGCAGGAACTGCAGGGCGCCCATCAGGTTGGCCTTGATGCCGTCGCTGATCTGGTCCATCGGCAGGTCGTTGTAGTCGCGGCCGAAGGGGGCCTCGATCTCGACGCCGATCGACTCGAAGCCCAGCAGCGCGTAGCCGACGATGACGCAAAAGCCGATGGTGAGCCACTGCAGGCTGGCGACAAAGACAAAGGGCACGGCCGCCAGCCAGAGCACCAGGAACGACCTGCGGCAGCAGCAAGCACCGCTCGTGGCGGGCGTGCGGGGGTGCAGTGCACCACAGACGTGGCGGCGGAGGCGCGCCTGAGGTGGCACAGTATGGAGAAGGGCATGGGCGTGTTGACGATGCGTTCCGTCGCCGCCGAGGCCTGCACCATCGCGCTGAGCGACGCCTCCAGCACGACCTTGTCGCTCACATCCACGTCGGCGCAGGCCAACCTGCGGCGGGGCGCGGCTCGGCGGCCGCGGGGCGCGGGGCCGGCCGCTGGGGGGCGCCGGGAGGGGGGCCGCGCCGCTGGTGCCGGATGTGCTGCGCGAGGTAGGTGGAGATGCGCCAGGAGCAGTAGGACGGCTTGTGCGGCGCGTCCAGCATCTCGGACGTCTCCACGCCCGTCAGCACGTCGCTCAGCTCGCGGTAGTGCTCCGGCTCCTGCGGGCGGGGCGCGCGCCGCTCACCGGGCGGCCAGGCTGGGCCGGCCGCTGGAGGCCCCCCGTGGAGGGCGGGGCGGCGGCGTGCGTGCTCCCGCCGCAGCGTGCACTTCTGGGCGACCACAAAGGCGATCGTCCAACGCAGGAGGTGCTCCGCCAGCTCCTTGTCCTGACGCAGGTGGCCTGCGGGCCGGCCGAGCAGGTGAGCTGCCTCCGAGGGGCTGTCCGGAAAGGGGGCGGTGCTGCGAGAGCAGGCGCTGGTGGCGCACTGACGCAGTAGCGCGCGATGTCGCGGGTGCCCGCGTTGATCGCGCCCAGCTGCCGCCGCCCGTCCCACCAGCGCTCGTACACCGACTGCGTGCGGAAGGTGAGCAGCAGGAAGAGCGCGTAGCCTGCGGCCCCGTGCCGAGGCTGCTTGGACCCGGGTGGCATCCCCGAGAACGGTCAGCACAGGCTCTGGGGGCCGGGTGCTGGTGGGCGGCGCTGCCCCGCCGGCAGGACAGGCGCCCAAAGCTTTTCAACCGCCGTCCGTGGGCGAGGGGGGCCGTGCCGACGTTCTGCAGCGGCGTGGTCAGCCCCTGCAGGATGTGGTTGTCCTTGTACTGCTTCAGGAAGAAGATGACCAGGCAGACGGCCGCGGTCGAGTAGACGGTGTATGCGACCATCGGCCACAGCGGGAAGGAGCGGCCCTGGACGGCGAAGAGCGTCTCCGGCCTGCCGGGGGGAGGGCGCGCGTCAGGGCAGGCCGGTGGCAGCCGAGAGAGCTAGGGGGCGGCAGCACGTGGCACCCCCTCCTGGGAAGCAGGGAAGGTAGGCAGCGGACCAGTACTCGGTCGCGCCGCAGCAGCCCTGCCCCTGGTCGCGCGCCTTGAGGATCCGCTCCAGCCCCTCGCCGCCGCTGTAGATGTTCTTGTGCGGCGGCTGCAGTGCTGGCTTGCGCGCCGGCCGGGAGCGAGCAGTGAGTGTCGACGACAGCGGATCCTGGCCACGCCAGCGGCCTTTGTGAGCCAAATAGAGCTGGTCCCTCCCGTGGCGACGAGCCGGGGGCTTCGCAGACAACCAGCAGCTTGCCGCAGGCAGAGACTAGAGGCACAATGAAGCCGCAGTCTCTGCCGTCGCACCGCGGCTTTGGCGGCTGGAGTCGCGGGCGCGGGCTCCGCGTGCTCCTCATTCGTGCCGGAGGGCACGAGCCGAGCGGTGATGACGTCCTCCTGGTCGGCTGGGTGGACGGCACTGGTCCACTTGCTCTGGCGCATCTCAGGCAGCGACGCGCCGCTCGGGCGCGCAGGGCATTCAGCTCATTGGGCGAAACACGGACCGGACGAGCCCACTGAGGAAGGCGGCCCAGTCGCGGAAAAACGGCCACCCCCACAATTGGTTTCACCAACGTTCCTAATCAGAGCCACTTCAGACGCGGGAGCCCGTCACGCCTTGATCTTGAAGCACGTGCGACCGAACCCGACTGCGCCGATCGCAGATCGCAGCCTGTGCCCGACGTTTCAGCGCGCGAGGTGTGTGCCAGCCTGGGCGAACGTGAGAGGTCTGAGCCTGTGGAAGTCAGACGAACAGACCCGTCCTGCTTCCCGCTTCCCGATCGTTCTCGAGCCGCACTAAGCTGCGCGTCCTGTGAGTTTCCTCTCCTTGGCGAAACAGCCGACATCACGCGATATAGCGGCTGTGGCTCCGCCTAGCGGGCGGCAGTAGATGCGGCACAAGAGTGCCACAGGCAGCACATCTTGCAGGGGCGCACAGGCGGCAAGTTGTGCTGCCAAGTCTGTGCTGGAGGAGGACTCCCATGTGGACCATATAATACATTTATTGGAGCGCTCGTCTAGTAGTCCGGTCTTGTTAAAGGACCAGTCTAGGGAGGAAAGTGCAACCGCCGAGGGCGCCAGAGCGCCATGGCGCGGTGCCTCTGCACCCATTTCACGGAGCGTCTGCAGCTCAGAATTGCAGCTTGGCCAACAGCGGCTATTTGGCGTCTGAGCCTCACTGAAATCAAATGCGCCTGTTGCGACACCTTTCTTCCAGGTGCTGGTGCATGCTCTGCCGTCGACTGCATAAGAAGATCCGTCCCGCCTGGGCGCCTGCAACTGCCCGCTAGGGAGGCTGGCTGGAACTGTGAGGTATTGGTGTTGTAAAATCCTGCATCGAGGCTCCAATATGGCTTGCAGCAGCCGATGCCATCTCAGAAGAGCACAGTTCACGGGTGCACACTCTAGTCCTCTCGCGCACTGCCCATTTGCCTGCGCAGGCAAGTCATGCGCCGCCATCCGGCAGCAAGCCTCTCCACCAGCCGGGGGGTTGTCAACGCTCTCAGATGCGCTCAGGCAGCAGGCGGCCAGGGCAGGCAGCCTGGGCCGGGGCCAGCAGCGGCAGCATGGCTCCCCCAGACTCCCGAGTGCGCCCACTCCACAGGCCAGCAGGCTGGGCCGTGGCTCAGGAGGAGTCCTCGCTGATCGGCTGCGTGGAGTAAGGATAGATGACTGGCGCTGGCGTGGCGCCATCGTCAAAGAGGCCATCGCCCCGCACGCGGTGGCCGGCCGCGTCCACAATCGCGCTGGCCAGGGCCAGGGCCGTCGCCGAGCCGACGGCCACCGCCGGCCGGCCGGAGCGCGCCCCGATCACTAGGCCGGCCGATATGCCGCCAAACACGCCGTTCCACAGGTCGTGCTTGCCTGCGGGACGGCTGCGCGTCAGGCGGCGGCGGGCCGGCGGGCGCCTAGGGACAGGCTGGTCGGCGGCGGGCCGGCGGGCGCGCCTCGGAAGCTTTCAGCCGCGCAGTCGGCCGCGGCATAGGCGGCGCCGATGGCGGCCAGCGTCGCACCTTGCGAGGCCATCAGCGCGCCTGCGATGCGGCTGAGGCCGTCAGCAGCTCGCTTATAGCACAGGCAGACCGAGGGCAAGGTTGCGTGCTGGGACTGCAGGGGCCAGTCGGGGCAAGCGCACCTGTCTGCTTCAGCGCCGGTAGCGACTGATTGCGGATGACCTTGGGCACGTCCGACCAGTTGGCCGCGACGGCTCCCGAGATCGCACCAAAGCCGGCGCCCGCGGCGGTCGCGAACAGAGTCCGGCTCACGCAGTCCTGCGGCCGGTCCTCCGCCATGCTGGGCGCGCGATGCAGCGCCGCCTGCCCACTCTGCCATCCGCAGCCCCGCGTCAGAGTCCCGCAGCTGGCTTGGGGAGCTCAGGGCTCGGGATGCGGCACATTGGCTAGGACGGGCGGGGCGAACGATGCTTCAGCAGAGCCGTCGCCCAGAGCATGGATCAGTAGGGACAAGCAGACTTGGACAGGCAGCGGTCGAGCCGCGCTTGCCTCAAGATGCGCATTCAGGGCTCAGACAGCAAGTCTGCGTTCGCCGAGCGGCACACTCGCAGGTGCTGCGATGTGGTCATGCTCGATGGCATCCAATTAGGCTTGAACAGCGGGCAGCACCTCAGCAGAGCCGCCTCAGCGGCGGACTTTGTCCGAGCCCGCCCGGCCCACTCCCGCTTGCAGCCTCTGGTGGTTGATCAGCGGAGCCCCGGCCTTCCGATGCACCTGTGCCTCCTGTTTACGCGCGCCAAGCGTCGAGCGACAAGGTGCCCCGGACGCCGGACGGGCGTCTAGCGTCTAGTGCCAGACCAGCCTGGTATGGTCACAACGGAACCGAGTGCTGCAGGCTCGCGTGGGAACGTGGGCTGCTCGCATGCGGTTGTGGCTGCCCCCAATATGCAGCTGAGCTCACGGGGGCACACCCATTCCCGTTGAATGCTCGATCTGCGGGCGGCTGCACGCGGCGCGGCGCAGCCCCCACACGCCGGCAGCAGCGGTGTAACTCCCGGCCAGCCACTTGGCTCGGTGAGTGCATTCACTGCCACGAAATCGGCCTCATGCCGAGCAGCGGAACGGGATGGATAGTCGCAGCCGTACTGTTTGCGCGCTTTCCGCCAACGTAATTGCGAGTCATGCGTGCCGAAGAAGGAAATTGATCATGCCTATCAATTGAATGTGTGCGCAGGCGCGCGCCCGACTCGGCCCGGGGGTAATCGCCTGCGGCGCCATCGCCGCGTCTGCAGCCTTTCGCTGCCATGCCGCCCCCGCGAAGGCGCCTCGCAGTCTGCCGGGTCCATTGCGTGAGCTTGCGGCCGCGCTTGCGGCAGCGCTCGATCGACGACCGCGCGGCGGCGGCGCCGCCGCTCGCCCGCCGCCCGCTCCGCCTGCGCTCCAGCGTGGCATAGCCGATGCCCGCGACGGCGACCGGGACAATCCGGCGGACTCCGGCTCGCCTGCCGTTGCACTCGCTGGCGAATGCGGCGAGGACGCCCGCGACGCGCAGGAGGTGGCGGACCGGCTGGGTGCCAGCCTCGCCGTGCAGCTGCCGGCCGACGGCTTTTCCGGCACACCGCATGCGCAGGCGGCGTGGGCGGCAGCCTGGGAGCCGCTGCAGCCTGCTGCGCAGCAACAGAGGCGAGCTGCTGCCTTCCCAGCAAGCTGCTGCCACCTCTGCAGGCGCCGCATCGCCGCTCTCCGCTGAATCAGCGGCCCCTTGCAGGCGGGGCGGTCGGACGGCCGGAGGGGCGGCGGACGGCAGCCGCCCGCTGCGGCAGCCCACGCTGGCGCTGCAGGCGCTGGCCGCGCCCGCGCGCGTGCAGCTGATAGCGCTGTCGCTGGTGGCGCTGGAGCAGCACGTGGCCATGCTGCCGCCCGCCTTTTGCGCGTGCGCCCCCGCTCGGGCCTGCGGCAGCCTCCGCAGGCTTTCTTACCTGGCGCGCCCTCGCCAATGGCGCCGCCGGCTATACGCGCCTGCCAGAACGACCCACCCAGTGGCTGCAGTTCTTGGCCGCCCGCTGCCGTCCGTGCGGCCGGCCATTTGAAACAGCCGCACAGTCCCACGCGCCTGCGGATGCAGGCGCGCGAGCGCGGCCGAGTGGCGGCGCCTGCTGCCGGCGCTGCTGGCCTCCTGCAGCTGCGCGGCCGCGCAGGGCTGGCTGGGCTACACGCCGGCGGATGTGCAGGCGGAGGCGGGCGCGCTGCTGCGTCGGCTGCGGGCAGGTCGGGGGCCGCCGCCGCCGCCGCAGCAGCAGCAGCCCGCCCGCGCGCACCCGCCGCTGCCCGGGCAGCCGCCGCAGCAGAGCCGCGCCGCGCAGCAGGCGGCGACGCTCGCAAAGCTCGGTTTCGGCCTGCCGGCGGGCGGCAGCAGGCAGCCGGAGGCACCGTCCAGACAGCCCCTGCCAGGACAGCCTCAGGCGCTCCCGAAGCAGCCGCAGCCCCTGCCGCAGGCGCCGCCGCCCGCGGCCCCGCGCCAGCCCCAGGCGCAGCCGCAGCAGGGGAAGCAGCCGGCAGCGAGGCCGCCGCGAGCCGAAGTGATAGATCTGAGCGACAGCAGCTCGGACTCTGACAGCGACGGCGGCAGCGGCGCGGCCGGGGCCTTCTTCCGGTCAGCTTCCTCGCACCCTCAGGCACCGCCGCTCGGTTCGATGCTCGCGGCTGCGGCCCCCGCGGGCACGGCAGGCTGCAGCAGCGCCGGGCAGCTGTCTCCGAAAGTAGCCCGAGCTTTGCCCATTCCTGCGTCTGCCTGAGAGATTGAACGTTGAATGCTGAGTCTGGACTGGGCCCGTGTGTCTGCAGAGCCGCCGGCCAGCCTGCCAGCGGCGGGCAGCCTGCCAGCGGCGCGCGGCCCGCGAGCGGAGGCAAGCCTGCCGGCGGGGGCGCGGCGCCGCCGCCGCGGGGGCCTGCCGGGCCAAGCCCCGCCGGCGGCATCAGGACGCAGCCGGCGGTCGGCCTCGGCTCGCCCGGCAAGAGGCTCAAGCAGCAGACGCTCGCGTTCCAGCGCGTCCGCCAGTGAGAACGGACGGCGGCGGAACCCTACAACCCCCAATTCGCTCCAGCCGAAGCTATCCGAAACCTCGCGAAATCCACGCTCTGCCTGGATTGAGTGTTGTGCTCAAGGAACCGCCGCGTGCTGGGCCGCACGCGCAAGAGTCTGTTGGCTGCTGCTAGGAACCCAAGATGCGGCCCTGCACTTTGGACCAAACGAGCTGCGCCCGGCTGCTGTCGAGTGCTACCCTGAACGGGAGTCTGGCCGCCGCAGAAAGGAATCAAGAAACAGAAGAAGCAAACCAAGCGTGTCTCACAGCGTCAATGACAGTACATGTACGAACGCGTTCGCTCCCCCAGCGTCAGTTACGAATCGTGCGTTTGCGTGTGTAACTGCCGCGATGCCATCGGCTGTAACGATCCGCGCGACCGCGCACTCGTGGCGTCAGTCACGATTACTCTGCTCTAGACTCTCGCTGGCAGCGTCAGAACTGCCGGCCCCTGTGAGCGCGCGCTGCCAAGCAGCAAAGAAAACGCGACGGCTGCGCCCGGCGCTGGGAGCGTGTACGAGAGTGACAGCTGGCCATGCATGTAGAGCTCGACCCTGCAATGCGCCGAGAGGACAGGCAGCACAAGGAGCCACCACTGTCGAGTGTCAGAGTGTGTCAAAACCACACAAGAAGTAAGTTTGCCTGCTCGTGGGGGCAAGCTGCCAGGCGATTGCTTGGCGCTGCGTTCGCTCGGGAGACTCATTGCAGTCAAACCTCGTCAAGCCGCGCTGCGATAAGCGACCGTTTGCGCTAAGTGACGCCCTTTTCCCAATACCGACCTCCGGCCGCCTGCAGCGGCTGGCCCCCGATATGCGACCGGTCACTCCAAGCGGACGGTGAAAAAAACCGCCCGACGGAGGGGCACCGCTTAACGAGGTTTGACTGTACTCGCTGAATCCAACCCTCACAAGAACAACAGCACGAGCAAGGGATGCTCAGTCGACGATGCCGCGAATGGTGATGTGATAGGAGTGGTGGTCCAACCAGGCATACATGTCTGGGAGCGCCCTTTCCACCTCCCCCCTGAATCGGCCGATGAAGCGCAGCAGGTCATCTGCCTGCTGCTCCGGGGTCATGGGGCGGAATGGAATCATCAGCGTGCAGCCGAGCGCTGCGCCTGCAGGGGCCAGGGCAGCTGACGTGTCAATCAAACAGATAATTCAAAAAATCATAATTTGAATAATAAAGTAATTGAGCGGCGGCGGCGGCATGGGCCGGCTGCTGCTTGCTCGGCAGTGCACATCACCGGCCCCGAAGAAGCATCAGACGCAGAGACCCGCCAGATGCGCGCGGGCTGCCCACTACATCTCATAGACAGCCTGTGCCGGCACTCTGAGAGGGTTTGAAAGGGGGACAGATGGGAGGGGGGCTGATTTCCCTACTCTTACAGGCGAACAAAGCAGGGAGTGGCAAACTCCGACGCTTGTTTACTAACAGCCCAGCGGCCCGCTCTGGAACAGTAGCAGCCTGTGGCAGAGGGGGCGCGCCGCGGTAGTGGCTTTCGCGGTTGCCGTCCAGCGAGGCAGAGAACCAGTAGTCGGGCTTGTCCGCCTCCGCCACGATGGCAGCCACACGCGCTTCCTCGCTGTCAGCGACCGCGGCTGCTTCGTCGCATGCAGGGCCGTCCAGCCACCTCAGCGGCACGTCTTGCACCGAAAGGCACCGTTCCAGGCTCCTGCCGTGGCGCCCGCCCCCGATGTCAGGACTGCAGCAATCACGCAAAAAAGGGGACCAGACGGGTTCTTGCCTGCAGGCAAACACCGCCACTGACGCCATCCTCACGTTGACAGTCGCCGGGAACGTCTTTTCAGTGAAGACGCTGCAGCGCCTGCAATAAACAAAAGCACCTGCGGTTGAGGTCTACCGCTCTTGTTAGGTAGGTACACACAAAGATGGTCTTTTGAGGGAAAGCCTCGGCGCACTTGCAGATGGCGTTCAGCTCGCGCAGCTGCTCTGGTGTTAGCCGGTTGCCGTCTTTCAGCGCCGCCAGCGTCGTCTTGGGCCACATCGACCCAGGCTTCTCCGCTGGCAGCTCCGGCCAGTGCTCTTGCAGCCGCCGCTTCAGGTTGACCAGGGAGGCTGGGAAGCCGCTGCGGGCCGACGAATGCCACTCAACTCCCGAGATCCGCTGCTGCTGTTGCTGCTACAGGATCGGAAAAAGAAGAGACAGACTGCTGGGTGGTCCCACCTGTAAGCGAGTGTGAGCACGCCTTGCCAAGAGACAAAGAAGCAGAGTGGCTTCAGCACTGTTTGTGGCGTCTCCTGCAGCAGCTGCACCAGGCTGGCCTGGCTTGCCTGGAGCTCAGTCGGGGCTGAAGTCGATGCTGGGGCTGCCATCGACACGAGATTGTGTTGGGCGCACAGCACTCCTTCCCAAACGGGGCGATCTCGAGCGCCTTGCAAAGCTGCTATGCCAATGACGAGTGTTTCTGCTCGCGAGACTGTTCCCGCGACGAGAGACGGAAAATCTGACCTGGAAGGGCTGGCGGCACAGCCCGATCTTGGCTGCCCGGCGCGCGCATACCGAGCAGGAGTGCGCAAGTCGCTGATACGTTTGTTTCTCTAGATACACGGGACTCTGCAGAAACCGTTGCTTGCGCTCGATCGGCGACGTCCGGCGCATCCGGCGGCATGCAGACCGGACTCGGACGGCATCTGCGCCAGGCGCCGGGGCTGGCCGCCTTTGCTGGCGTTTGCCAGACGTCTGGAGGCCGGCTCGTCGCCGTGCCAGCCCCACGAGGCGTCCGACAGACACGGCGCGAGCAGCAGGCGCGCCCTTCCGGCCTAGGCCTGCTTGCTCTGCAGCCTTCCAGAGCAAAGAGGGGCATCGCTTCCCTTTCAGCTCGACTCGCGGAAATTGCCCTTGCATGCAGGGAGCCCAGCTGCAATACCAGTAGAAGCCTTTTTGCCTTGCCAAGTCCGGCAGGTCCTCACTCCCATCCTACGCTGCCTGCAGAGGTTCGCGGCGCAGCTGAGGACAGGCCGGCGGCCGGCGCGGCGGGTCGCCTGCCGCTGCCAGGCACAGGCCAACGCGCTGGCGGGCAGGGATCCCAGCGACGTCCGCGTGCTGGTGGTGGGCCCCACGGGCTACATCGGCAAGTTTGTGGTCAAGGAGCTGGTGGCTCGCGGCTACCAGGTCGTCGCTTTTGCCCGGGAAAAGAGCGGCATTGGCGGCAAAACCGGCCGGGAGCAGACGGTGAAGGCGAGCCTACTCCCTTCCCCCCACTGGCAGGCAGGCGGGCAGAAGCACCCGCGCCCCGCTGCATTGCATCCATCAAGGGACAATTATGGCTTCTGTCAGGAGGGCCAGGTGCTTCCCTGGGAGCATGCGCTCTGCCTGCTCAGACAATGCATGGCCCATAGTCGCGTCTTTAGTTTTCTAAAAGTGTTTTTTCTTGATTTCTTTCATGCTCTTGGGTAGAGGCGTTTCCAGCTGTGCCTCCCCGGAATGCATCCATTCGAGCGCAGTTGCCTGCCTGGGGGAGGCACGGGGTGAGCCGCAGGAAGCCCACATCTGCGTGTAGGGTTTATGGTTCAGGGCGCACGCACGCAGGAGTTTGAGGGCGCGGAGGTGTGCTTCGGCGACGTCGGTGACCCGGAATCGATCCGCAGCGTCGCCTTCGCCGGCCGCATCGATGCAGTCGTCTCCTGCCTGGCCAGCCGCACCGGCGGCAAGGTGCCCTCCCTCGCACCCTCCCGGCCCCCTCCAGCAAAGCCGGCCTGGCTCAGAAGCAGGGGCTGCTCGCTCGCCCGGCACGCCGTGACTGCCCCAGGAAACCGCACCGTAACTGCCGCACCGTAACGCCACGTGTAACTCCTCCCGCTGTGCGTAACTCCCGCAGAAGGACTCCTGGGCGATCGACTACCAGGCCACGAAGAACGTGCTGGACGCGGCGCGGCAGGCCGGTGCCGCCCACTTCGTGCTGCTGTCAGCGATCTGCGTGCAGAAGCCGCTGCTGGAGTTCCAGCGCGCCAAGCTTAAGCTGGAGGCTGAGCTGGCGGCCGCGGGCGACATCTCCTACTCGATCGTTCGGCCGACGGCCTTCTTCAAGTCGCTCGCAGGCCAGGTGGGGGTCCTGCCGCCTCGCCCCAGCTGCCGTAAACAAACTCGGGCTCTGCTGTGGCCTCTTTGGGGCTGCTGCCGTGCTCCCCGTGTCAAAGCAGTGACTTCTAGGCTTTGCCGCTTTCCGCACCTCGAGGCAAAGCAGTGGCTTGCAAGATTTGCCGCTTTCCATCCCCTCGTGGCAAATCAGAAATCCTCAAGGCTTTGCCGCTTTCCTTCCCCAGTGGCAAAGCAGCAACCTCCAGACTTTGCGAATCGAGCCAGCAAGGACGGAGCGGAGTCAGGCCGTGTGTCGTGACAAACGACCCTCAGATGCCTCGGGCGCGAGCGGACTTGCTGCTGCGGCCGCGGCAGGGCTCGCGCTTTTGTCTGCCTGCGGCACGAATGCGTGGCGTTCTGGGCGGCGTTTTCGTCCAGGAGGATCGAGCAAGGAGGCACCGTTTGAGGCTTCAGGAGATTGAATTTAGGGTTTTCACTAAACCCTAAGGTGTCGCCAACGTCACGGCTGATGATGGGGGCCAATTATCAGCGCCGTTTCCCCCTCAGGCTTGAGATTTCCCCCCCTTTCCAATTGCCCCTCTCGGTCGCTCTGCAGGTGGAGCTGGTGAAGACCGGCAAGCCTTATGTCATGTTCGGGGACGGGCAGCTGGCCTCCTGCAAGCCCATCAGCGAGGCGGACTTGGCCGCCTTCATCGTCGATTGCGTGCAGCAGCCGGAGCGCGCCAACCAGATCCTGCCGATCGGAGGTACTGCCCCCGCCTTCCGCGCACGCAGAAAACAGGAACCCGGCAAAAGTGACGCGTGCCGCTTCCCAGCATGCACGTTCTGCATGATTCTGGACTGAACACGTTTCAAGAGCCGGGGCGGTTGCGCCAGGGAGGCTGACCGCTTTTCGACGAAACTTTATTTCCGAGATCCTCGTCCCGAGAATCTTGTTCTTGGAATCCGTACGTACCTGCGGCAGGCCTTGGACGCTGGCCCCTCTGACTGGCGACGCTCAGGGGGGAGGTGAAAGGCTGACACCTGCCTGCAGCAGCAGCAGCAGCAGCGGCAGCAGCAGACTGCCTGCCTCCAGAGAGCAGCACGGAGGGCGAGAAAGGAGGGGGAAATGACTTTGTCCCGCTGCCGCCGCTGCAGGCCCCGGCAAGGCGTGGTCTGCCAAGGAGCAGGGCGAGTACCTCTTCCAGCTGGCCGGCAAGAAGCCCTGGCTGCTGAGCGTGCCGGTGGGGCTCATGGACGGCGTCATCGGCCTCTTCGACGGCCTGACCAAGCTCTTCCCGGGGCTGGAGGTGCGCACCCCCCCCCCCCCCCTCTCCCCCCCCCTCTCTGCCCTGCTACGCGCTGGGAACTCTTTCACTCGGCCAGAGGGGTCCATGTCAGCCGCTGGTCAGTCGCGCGCCTCCAAGTTTGTGGCTCTACTCCATGCCAGCAGAGCGTCCGTGCTCGCAGCGCCGCCAGGAGGGGTGGCGGAAAAGATGCAGAGCAGCAGCGAAACTCTAGAGCGACCCCCCAAACAGCTTTCAGTACCGCTGGCTTCACCCGAAACATCCGCCTCATCCTGCCACCTACCTGCTTTGCAATCCCCCCAGACTTCACCCGGTTCCAGGTTCAGACCCGCATCTGCCTTTGCCTTGCATCTGCATTTGCCGCGCAGCTGGGCCGTCGAGGCACCAGCTGCGAGTGACACAACACCGTTATGATACTCGCCGCGTCACCCGTCCGGGACAGCCGAATTCGGCCGCATCGGCAGTGCCGTGCGAAAGAGAGCTGAAATCGCTGCGTTGCTGCGTCGAGACTGGTGCAAGTTGCGAGGAATGCAACACAGACCGAATTTCTAATTAATAAACGTCAATCTCAAATGGTATGAAATTTCATCTTTATGAATTATGATAATAAACACTAATTCCACTCTTTAAATCATTTTCGCTTCTATAACTATATTCTAATAAATTTATAATTTATTAGATTTGTTACTTACTAATATTTAGTTGTTTATAGTTTCAAATACGCACGCAGGACACCGCCGAGTTCGGCCGCATCGGCAAGTACTATGCGACCGAAAGCATGCTGGTGTGGGACGAGCAGCGGCAGTGCTACGACGCCGAAGCGACGCCCTCCTACGGAAAAGACACGCTGGAGGAGTTTTTCCGCAAAGCGGTGCTGGAGGACGGCATGAAGGGGCAGGACCTCGGCGACGCCGCCATCTTTTGAGCGTTTTCGCGGGCGTTTAGGGCCTGAAACGCGTCGGTTAGGGTTTCTGAGCGCGGCGCGCTTGACTGCCTGTTCTCACTGCCAGTGCGGAGAGCAGCATTGGTCCGACAGGGCGGTGGCAGGCTGCCGGCGCCGTCCCCTTTTCGTGAGAGCTGCTGTTGTCTTTTGCTTGGGCTGTGTTTGATTCAGTTCTTGAATGCGCTGACTTCAAGGAACGATGGCGTGTTGCTCGCGCGTGGATTCGCCGCCACCGCGCGGCGTGCAAATGGTTACATGAGAGAAGGGGTTTGTTTGGGGAGAGGAGGGGGTGGAAGGAAGGCCGGAGGCAGTCCCTTGCAGCAGCTTCGAAAAGGGCAGCTGTCGTCAGTTTCTAAAGCGGCCTTGCCTGCGCCGAGGCAACAGCCCGCCGGCATGGCGGCGCTGGCAACCTGGGCGGGTTTGGGGCCATGAAGGCGCAGCCGCTCCGGCAAAACGTGTGTCACTTCTCTCGCCTGCTGGGCCTCAGGCAGCCGGAGTTCTGCCAGTCAGGGGCAAGAAAGGAGGGCGTCAGAAGGGAAGGGATGCGGCCGAAAGGGCGAGAATCTGAGGCAGCCAGGCAAGGGCGGGGCTGAAACGCCTTCAAAGCGGCGCTGTCTTTCTCTTCCCCAGCCCCTCCCCGCCTCCAAACGCTGCTGCGCCTCCTCGTCAGTACAGCGTGTGGTGGAACTTCTGGCAGGCGGCCGGCGCCGGCCCCTGGAAAGCGGCGCAGATGTGCCGCGCCAGCAGGTCGGTTTCCTCTCGAACGGGCCGGCCGTTGACTGTCACCTGCACGCCGGCAGCACTGTTGGGTAACGCCTCTGGGGAAAACTGTTCTTCCCCCCTTCTTCCCTTTCTCCGGGAGAAAAGTTTTACACCTGATTTTTCCGTTTCTCCGGGAAAAACTTTTTCCTTCTACGTGCATCAGTAGCCGGCAGGCAGGTGCCAGCCTCAGGTCACCAGGGTTAGCCCCGTGATTGGAGTGCACGCAATGGCACGTGTCCATTGCCCATTGAGGTATTCACAGGCGACTGAGCTCCATTGAGGAGCCTGCAGCACACCAGCCCCGCCGGGCTTTGAGTTGGCAAGGCGCATTTCAGTGGAAGGGACGTGCCCACGGCCAGCGGTCCGGCTGCGGGTTGAGCGCCTGCACGGCGTCGCGGGCCGCCAGGTCGAGCTCGGTGCCGCCGGCATGGCGAGCGCAGCCGAGCATGCCGTTGACATCCAGGCCGGCGGCCTGGGCGCAGGCTGCAACAGGCGGCGAAAGCAAGCGTCAGCCTCAGATCGAGGCCATGCCAGACGGTGGGGAGCCTCTCTCAGGAAAACGGGCGATGCCCAACTGAACGACAAAGTTTCATTTAGAGATGTCAGGTCGGTACGTCAAAGTGTAAGGGCGCGCCTGGCGTCTGAGTGACGACGGAAAACATGTTGCCCGTCTCGATGCGGTCCGCCTGCAGCTGCGTGCAACGAAGGAATGAAAAGAATTGGTCCTGGCTGCTGGAAGCCGCTTGAGCACAGTTCAGCGCCGTCTGAAGGTAGCACTGCTGCGGCTGCAGCCGGCAGACCAGCGGGTCCTTGGCCTTGTCGATTCCACCCCAGGCGTAGTACCTGCGCCCCAGGCTGCCGAGTTATTTCCTGCTTTATACTGCGTGAAAAATGCTGGCTAGATTGCAAGATGGCCATGCCTGAACTCCACGGCGTCGCCAAGTCCTGAATCGAAGATGGAGCCCAGGACCGTCATGATGAATCCGACGCAGTCCGTGCAGAGCGGGTCCTCTGCACCCAAAGGCTTTCAGTGCCTCGTCCTTCTGTCCGAGCTTGGCGTTGTTGCCCAGCGCGGATGGGTCATTGGGTCACTGGCTGTGCCGTAGCATGCATGCGGCTTCGGCGACCTATTGGCTCAAGCGCAAGCGCTCAACGCAGCTCATGGCGTCATGCATGGTACCAATGCAGCCACCGGAAGCTCACCGTATAGGGTGACCGCCACCTTTTCACCCCCAGCTACGGCCAGCAGCGCGACCAGGGCGCATAGCGCCAGGCGCTGCCGCGTCATGCCGACACGCGAATGCCCCCGGTTCCCCGCCCGGCCCGTCACCCTTTGCCGGTGCTACAGCCGGCCCAAGCTCCACGCACGCCTGCCAATAATGTGCAAGGTGTGACGCAAGCGGCCTGGGCGAGGTCGCGAGCGGCCTTCCCGCTCGTGCTCGCTTTTGAACTCAGCCGCAGGCGGTCACTTCGTCCGACTGCTTCCGAGTTCCGAGTTGTTGGTGTTGCAACCCATCCCTGGCTCCTGCCATCACATGCCTGCTGTCTGCGGCAAGGGACGCGTCTGTGCCAGCGTCAAGTATTCGGGAGCCCCTGGCTTGGCACATATTCTTAGAGCAGCAGTCATGCATGAAACATTGTGCGCCAGCGAGCAAAAGGACAGGCCGGGCGTCTTGCAAAGGCGCGGCGTCACGTGAGGTGCATGACGCCGGCCTGCGAGAAGCCGCCCCTGCCGTTGCCGCCATCGCTGGAGGGAGGCGGCGAGTAGCACGCCTCCGGCCTGCTGCCGTTGTATGCGACGCAGATGTAGGCTGCTATGTTGTCGACGTCCTCGAAGAGGGGCACGCCATTGACAGTCACCTGCGGGCCGCCGCCAACCTTGGGTCAGTGCTAAAAGCAACATTGGCGCCCGCTTCAGCTATGGCCATCCGGGCAGGACAAGCAGCGGCTTGCAGCTGCGGCTGACAATTACCGCAGCCGCCAAGCACTGCTGTTCATGATTATCTCGAATGCTGCTCGCGAGTAGAAATGTATTGCCTTCGAACGCCCTGCGCGAGCCAGTGCGCGATGCGAACGCTAGATTGGCAGGCCTGAACGCTGCGTTTGGACCCCAATTGCTCCCATGTTGATAATCAAATAAGCGCTGCGTGTTTCGAAAAACAAAATCAAAATTACCCGCGGAAAGAGGTGCACAAACAAAAGAACTACTGGCAAAAAGTCGTCTGCGCGGCGGTTCTTGGCGGCAACGGCAGAGGCGGGCCTGCGCAGCCCAGCTGCAACAGAGGATGATTTAATCATAATAATTGAAATTATTAAGCAGCCGGGCCGGGGGCGCACCCAGGGCACGTATGTGTGAGGGGGTTTGAGGCTGTCAGTCGCGTTCTTGGCGGCCTCCGCCAACCGCCGCCCCTGCTCACCCTTGTAGCAGCCCTCCAGCGCCTTCAGCGGCAGGCCAGCCGCCTTGGCGCAGCCTGGCAGCCCGGCCAGCGCCGGCTCAGCCCGGTCATTATGGGCACAGAGCCAGGCCGCCTTGGCGCAGGCTGGCAGCCGAGCCGGCGCCGGCTCAGCCCGGTCGTTATGGGCTCGGAGCCAGGCCGCTGCCTGCCTGCCTGTGGACAGCCCAGAACAGCCGCCTGCCTCTCCCTTGGCTGAGAAAGCGGAGACATGCCCTTGGCTGGAAGGAGAGCCGAAGCATTGCAGGCTTCCTGAACGCACGAGCAGCTGCCTGTTTGCCCTGCTGCGGCTGGGAGAAGAAGAAGAGAAAGTAAGGTAGACACTGGAAGAAGACAGAGGGAAGAAGAATTTAAAACGTGGAAAGGGAGAAGAGTTCAGAAAGAGGGAGGGAGAGAAAGAAGGCAGAAGGAGACGTGACGAAAGTCGAAAGCAGAAAGCCGAAGTGTTACCAAAGATAGACGGATGTGCAAAAGGGGAAGGAAGAAAGGGGCGGGCAGGGCGGCCACCTGGCACCTGGGCCTCCGCCTCGGGCCCTGCCTGGCTCTCGACGCAATACAGGAAGCCGAAAAACTGCTCCTGTGTGGAGGACTGTTCTTGAGCGCAGTTGAGGACCTTGTTGACGGTGCACTCGACCGGGCCGTGCTGGCACTGGTACTGGCCGCCCTCCTCGTTCACGTTGCCCCAGCCATAATACCTGCCAGCGAGCAGAGCGGCCCGCAGTCAGAATGGTGACGTAATGGTGTCAGTCAGCCGCCAGTCAGTGTTAGTGTCAGGCACAAAGGGTTCTTCAGAGCATCAGCACTGTGCTTCCAGGAGCAGGAGGCAGCGGGGAGGGGGAGGAGAGTTGCGCCACCAAGCAAGCCGACTTGGCTGACGGGTGCTTGTTAGATTCGTGCTTCATGGCGCAATTAGTGCCAGTGTGTGCATCAGTGCGAGAAGCTCTGGGCTGTTAGACCTGAAGTCGATCAGGGAGCTGATGCCCGACGAGAAGACGCGGGGTTTCAGCACTTGTGTGGTCAGCCGGGCGCAGTACGGACAGAGGCTCTCGCCTGCAAGCGGACAGAGGCAGGGAAAGGTCACCTAAAGTCGGTCAGCAGGCTGATGCCGTTCGAGAAGAGGCGCTTCAGGGGCCCGGTGACGAAGGCAGTGCAGTCCGGGCACAGGCTCTCGCCTGGGCCGCCAGGGGGCCGACAGGATCAGCACTCTGCAAGCAGGTGCAGGAGGAGGAGAGGGAAGGGTGCACTACCATGCAAGACAACTTGGTCTAAGAGCCCGCAAGGGCCGGTGAGCCCGTCAGACAGACGTGCTGTCAAAGGCAATGAAACGAGGCAGAGCAGTGTGCACGAGCTAGACGAGTGGGAAGAGTGAGCGTGGGGCGTGCTGCCGGGTGAGCAGGTTATGGAATCGGCACACAGAAAGAGTCATGCTCCGAGCATTCAACCAGGAGATCCCTCACTGATGGGCATGGATGGCCATGCCCACTCGGGAAAGGCCGGGAGATGACTTACCGTAAAACCGGACTTGGACTGGCGCTGGTGCGTTTTGCGCTCCCGCCAATGCCAGCAATGCCGCTGCTAGCAGGACGGCTGGCACGGGTCGGCACGGCGCCATGCTTGCTCGTCCCGCGATTAAGCGGAAGAAAAAGCAGAGAGATTGCTACTTTCACGTCAACGGGTCGAGTGGGGAAGCAGGGGGCGAAACGGCACCATTGTCGATTGTCGACGCGGGGACCACTCTGCGCTGTGCGTTGCCAGGCTGGCTCCATCTGCGTGCCGCCCTGACAAGCAGGCGTTCTGGCCGCCAGTTCCGCGCATCGCCCTTTTCTTGCAGCTGCAGTACAGTCCCAACAGTCATGCAGACCGTCGCAGGCGGCGCGCAGAGCCGCTGCATGGCCGCCGCCCCTTGCAGAGCTGGCGTCCTGCAGCGGACGCAGACGCACACGGCTTTTGCCAAGCCGACGCCAGCCTTCTTTTGTCCTACTGCTCGGCCGCAGCAGAGGAGCACGCGGGCGCAGGTGCAGCATTCCGGCGTCAGCCAACTAGCGACCAGTGCTGCTGCAACTGCGACCGGGCTGTTTTGCTTTGGAACGTACAGTGTCAATGTGAAGAGTTGAAAATCGCATGAGCTGCCAGCCGGGTCTGGCGAGGCGTGCATCGCCGCCTGGCCTAGGACACGAGTGGCGCGCCGAGTAAACGTGGTGCACGGGCTTGTGGCGTTCCGGCGACCCTGGTTCGAAACGATCGTTTCTGTCCTGCGTGCAGGCAGCGGCGCCTGCTCAAGCCAGCGAGGAGCAGGAGCTGCTGCCTCCCGGTTACCTCCTGTGCGCCCCCCTTCCCCCGTCCATGGTCTTTCCCGCCCGGCACGCGCGCCCGTTTGCGGCGCAACAGAGCGTGCCCGCAATTTGCAGCCTCCTGACGTTCGCTGGCCATTGCTCATGGCAGGTACGAGACCATGATCCTGCTGCGGCCGAATCTGGACAGCGAGGCGCGTGACCAGGAGCTGGCCAAGTTCGAGGCGTATCTGCAGAAGGAAGGCGCGGTCGGCATCGACGTGCTCGTGCGCGCCGGCAGCCAGCAGCTGGCCTACCCGATCAAGGGGTGCGCTTCTGATGCCTCCCATCCAGCTGACAATGCAACCTGTCGTCCCCTTGAGGAGCCCAGCTCCCGCAGCCAAGCTGCAACAGGCTCTCAGTACTGCTAGTCACTACTGTAGCAGTGAGGCGCACACGCTCTCGACTGCTGCGCTCCTGGCATGCACGCATGCTCGGCTGCCTCACTGCATTTTGCACTGGAAGAATTTAGCCCCCGCAGCCAGGCAACATGCACGCAGTACTGCTAAGCGCTTGTCTAGATGCAGCGACGCACACATTCTCTCAGCTGCTGGCCGCCAGGCATGCTCGGCTGACACCTGGGCGATAACGCAGTTTCTGGGAGGGCATCTACGTGCTCTACAGCTACGCCTCGAGTCCCAAGACGGCTCAGGGCGTGCAGAAGCTGCTGTCGACGCCCAGCGTGGGCACCGAGAACGTGCTGCTGCGGCACATGACCTTCCGGAAATAGGCTGCTTGACGACCCAGCCGCCCGCCGCTGCGGCTGCCCGGCGGCCGCCCCTGCCTGCCCCCTGAGGACGGCGGTGCTGGAGCGAGGGGTGCCAGTCTGCCTGTACACTAGGCTGTGACTCTGCCTGGCGCTGCTGCGGCTGCTTTCCTCTCCCAGAGGAGGCCCTGACTCGGCGCGTCCGGCGCTGAGGGCCAGGATTTCTTGCGGTGCTTGCTGGCCTTTGTAACGGCACTGGAACTCTGGCCCGCTGCCAAAGTCTGCATCTGGGCGCGCATATCAGCAGGGCGACTGCCGACAGACCGGGCAAACGCACACCGGGATTGCCTTCTCCGTTGCAATTGCAGGAATAAATTTGAAGGAGGCCCTGGTGTGGGCAACCACAACAGCATTTGAGCGGGAAGCCATTCAAGGGCCATATCTGCACCGTGCACACATCCTAGCCCTCCCCTGGCCTATTCACTGCCAGTGAAGCATTCCAGCCCGCCCGAGCCCCGCAGATCGCCTCCTGATCAACCTAAAAGTTCCCCTGGTAGCGGCTATCAAACGCGATGGCCGAGCTGACGGACGCCGAGGCGGCGGTGTACGATCGTCAGCTGCGCGTGTGGGGCGTGGAGGTGCAAAAGCGGTGTGCTCTCGTTTCCTCTTCACCAGGCATGCTACTCCAACCTCCTCAATCCAGTTGACCAACACTCCTGTTGTGCTGCAGGCTGCGCAGTGCCCGCGTGCTCATCGTAGGCTGCTCCGGCCTGGCTGCTGAGGTGCGTATATCTCACTCGCCAGCAGACATTCCGGCTGCTGGAAAGCCTCATCCTTGCTGGGCCCAACAGCGGCGGCCATGCAGGTGGCCAAAAACATCGTGCTGGCCGGTGTGGGGTCGCTCCACCTGGCGGACGACACGCCCTCTGCCGAAGCGGCCGCCACCAACTTCCTCAACTACCCGCGGGACGCCGGCTGCAGGTGCGGCAATCTGAACTCTCAGCTGCGCATGCCACTGAGCTGCCCCTCGCTGCTGCCTCTGTCTCCTGCACAGCCTGAGTGTGCTGCTCTGGCTTGTGCTTACCCTCCCCCTTCAGCACCCGTCCTGCCAGCTGCTTTTCGCGATTGGACATGAGGCTTCGATGGGCATGCCCAGCAAGCGCAAGGCGCTCTCCATGGACAGTATTCCAAAAGCTGTGGCGGCAATGCAACGGCATTGCAGACCACCGGCATTGCTGCCTGACACGGCTGGCTCCTTCCGCCCCTGCAGCGTGGCGGAGGCTTCTGCCCGCAGCCTGCGGGAAATGAACCCGATGGTCAGCACAGCTGCCCGGCCGGGGTCTGCAGAGCCCAGCCAAGCGCTGGCAAAGGAGTACGACTGCATTCTGGTGGTGGGCCGGCCGCTGGGCAGCCTGGTCGCTTGGGATGCGGCCTGCAGGCAACCTCCTTCCCGCCCCCCCCAACTCTGCTTGCATGTCAGCCCAGCGAGCCGCACACAGAATCACACCAATATCAAAAATCATCATTAAAACAACAACTGTAATCACAACAATATATGTTCAAAATAAAACTAATAAAAACAGAAACAAAAATGGAAAACCCAACATGTGCTGGACCTCGGACCGTTTCAGCGCTTCCACGGTTCGGAACGTTTTCTTTTTTTTTGGTCGGGGTCTCACACCTTGCCTGGAGCATTATCAGCAGCGTGGCCTGTAGGGTTTTGGTTTTAGGGTCTACGCAGCGGAGCTACAGCAGCTGCCGCAATTTCCCTGCTTGCCTGCAGCCTGCCACTGCCCCGCGCATGTCACCCGCACCCCTGCACTGGCAGGCAGCCTGCGCTGACCCGGCTGCTGCCTGCAGGGCGGCTGGCACCGCTTTCTTCGCCGCCATCAGCCGGGGCACACTCGGCTGCTTTTTCGCAGATCTGGGAGCTCACACGTTCCACCCCTCGGTGTGCCTCCCTCCAAATGAACGGACAGGAACATTCAGGAAAGGGTGAAGGGACACGAGGGAAGGGACGGGGGAAGGGCAAAGGGAAGGAGGAAGGACACAGAGCCGGGTCAGGAAGTCGAGGGAGAAAAGGGGGAAACGGGAGAACGAAAAGTGGGCAAAGGGGGAAGAAAGGAGCAAGGGACGGGAAGCGGGGTCGGTCTGCTCCTCTGTCCGACCTTGCCAGCCTGGCAATCGCTGCGCGCCCAATGGCCCTGCCGCGCAAACTTTCCTTCTTCCCTTTTTCCCAAAGTTCCAATCCCGGGAATTTCCCGCCCCCGCTTTCTGCAGCGCACACCATAGGTCAGACAGCCTCCAGTTTGTTCGGCTGCCATCCCTCCCGGCTTGCCACGACCAAGGTGAGCCGCTTTCCACCAAAAAATCGAAAACGAAAACGAAAACGAAAAATGAAAACGAATTGAAAAAAGAAAACCCAAAAACATGAAGACCAAACCAAAAACAAAAAGAAAACGGGCCGGCTGCTGAGGCCTGTGAAACCCTAAACCCTGAACCATCAAGCGGCGCAGGGGGCCGAGGGCGCCGCTGCTGAGCCGGAGTCACTACCTTTCCCCTCGCTGGCCGACGCGTTGCGGCAGCCCTGGAAGGGGCTGCGGCCGGCGCGGACACACCCACTGCTGCCGGCCCTCCTGCGTGCGCCGCCGCCCCCCCCCCCC